>CM068378.1:37589841-37665430 GCA_034770075.1 Aralia elata
TTACTTCGATCTAAGTTTGATTAGAATCCAATATGAGCAATCTCATCACTATGCGTTCAAAAAACGATGTGTTACATCTCACATCTAGTCTTCGATTTTAGGAGGGAGAACCTTCTTATATGTTTTGTTTACTAGTTTCAATAAAATTGTCAAAGAAGAAAAGAAAAGAAAAGAATACAAGATGATTAGGAGTCATATTTTCTTCCGTTCTAGTTTTGATTAGCATCTGTAATGGAGCAACTCTCATCCACTATCGCCGTATCAAATAACGATGTGTACATCTCACACAAGTCCTTGATTTAGGGGAGGACCTTGTCTCTATTGTTTTTCGTTAGTTTCCCTTCAAATTGTCATAAGAAATGAGCGTGATTAGGAGTCTTTATTACTTCGTTCCTTGTTTGAATAAGCATCAGAAGGTAGCAATCTCATCTACTATCGGCGTTTCAAAAACAATCGTTGTATCATCTTCACAACAAGTCTGGATTTAGGGAGACCTTCTTTATTGTTTTCGTTAGTTTCCTTCCAAATTGTCAAATAAAGAAGTGATTAGGAGTCATAATTACTTTCCTGTTCATAGTTTGATTAGCATCTAAAGGTGAGCAATCTTCATAACTATCGCACGTATCAAAAACGATGTGGTACATCTCACACAAGTTTTGATTTTAGGGAAGGACCTTTCTTATTGTTTCGTTAGTTTTTCCTTCAAATTGTTCAAAAGAACAGAGGTGATTAGGGAGTCTTATTACTTCGTTCTAGTTTGAATAAGCATCAGAAGGGAGCAATCTCATCTACTATCGCGTTCAATAACAATGTGTACATCCTCACCACAAGTCTTGAATTTTAACAAACAAATTTACCAAAAAAAAAGTCTCGATTTAGGGCAATACTATCTTATCTGTTTCGTTAGTTATCCTTCAAATTGTCAAATAAAGAAGTGAATTAGGAGTCTTATTACTTCGTTCTAGTTTGATTTAGCATCTAACGGGAGCAATCTCTTAACTATCGCGTTCAAAACGATGTGGGAACACATCTCCACACAAAGTCTTTGATTTAGGGAGACCTTTCTTATTGTTTCGTTAATTTCCTTCAATTTGTCCAAAAAAAAAGATGGTGAATTATGAGTCTTGATTTCTACTTCGTTCTAGTTTGATAAGCATCAGAAGAGGAGCCAATCTCATCAACTGATCGCGTTCAAACACAATTGTGTTACAATTCTCACACAAGGTCTCGATTTTAGGGAAGTCTTCTTATTGTTTTCGTTAGTTTCCTTCAAAATTATCAAAGAAAGAGGTGATTAGGAGTCCTTATTAACTTCGATCTAGTTTGATTTAGATTGCTATAGGAGCAAATCTCATCACTTTATCGCGTTCTAAAAACGATGTAGTACATCTCACACAAGTCTTGATTTAGGGAGACCATTCTTTATTGTTTCGTTTCTTTTTTTATTTCGTTTCGTTTCC
Organism: Aralia elata; assembly: GCA_034770075.1. NCBI lineage: Eukaryota > Viridiplantae > Streptophyta > Magnoliopsida > Apiales > Araliaceae > Aralia > Aralia elata. Next base: position 37,591,302 of record CM068378.1, read on the forward strand.
AAAATTATCAAAGAAAGAGGTGATTAAGAGTCTTATTACTTCGTTCTAGAGTTTGATGTAGAATCCAAAGGAGCAAGTCCTCATCACTATCGCTGTTCAAAAACGGATGTGTACATCTCACACTAGTTCTCGATTTAGGGAAGACCTTCTTATTGTTTTCGTTAGTAGTTTCCTTTTCAAAATGTCAAAGAAACAAGTTGATTAGGAGTCATTTATTTCTTCCGTTCTAGTTTGGATTAGCATCTGATAGGAAGCAATCTCATCACTATCGCATTCATAACGATGTGTACATCTCACCACAAGTCCTTGATTCTAGGGAGGACCTTCTTATTGTTTTCGTTAGTTTCCTTCAAAATTGTCAAAGAAAGAGGTGATTAGGATTCTTATTACTTCGTTCTATGTTTGATTAGCATCAGAAGGAGCAAATCCTCATCCAGTATCGCGTTTCAAAATACAATGTTGTTTAACATCTCACACAAGTCTTTCGATTTAGGGAGAACCTTCTTAATTGTTTCGTATAGTTTTCCTTCAAATTGTCAATAGAAAGATGGTGGATTAGGAGTCATATTACATTCGTTCTAGTTTGATTTAGCATCTAATGGGAGGAGCGAATCTCATTAATCCACTATTCGCCGTTCAAAAACAAAAAAAAAAAAAAAATGTATGGTGTACATCTCACCACAAGTTTTGATTTAGGGAGACCTTCTTATTGTTTCGTTTAGTTTTCCTTCAAAATTTGTCAAATAGAAAGATGGTGATTAGAGAGTCTTATTACTTAGTTCTAAGTTTGATTAGCATCAGATATGGAGCGACAATCTCATCACTATCGCGTTCAAAACAATGTGTACATCGCACACAAGTCATCGATTTAGGGGAAACCTTCTTTAATGTTTTGCCAGTTAGTTTCCTTCTGCCAAATTGTCAAATAAAGGAAGTGATTTAGGGAGTCATATTACTTCGGTTCTAGTTTTGATTAGCATCTAAGAGGAGCAATCTCATAACTATCGCCGATTCAAAACGATGTTGTACATCTCACACCAAAGTCTTGATTTCAGAGGATGACCTTCTTATTGTTTTCGTTAGTTTTTATCTTCAAATTATCAAAGAAAGAGGTGATTAGGAGTCTTATTACTGTCGTTTCTAGTTTTGATATAGAATTCTATAATGAGCAATCTCATTCAACTATCGCGTTCAAATAATGAGACTCGTTGTTGTGTACATCCTCACACAAGTCTTGATTTAGGGAGACCTTCTTATTGTTTCGTTTTAGTAATTTCCTTCCAAATTGATCAAAGAAAGAGGTGATTAGGAGTCTTATTACTTCGTTTCTAGTTTGATAAGCATCAGAAGGAGCAACTCTCAATCACTATCGTGTTCAAAAAACAATGTTGTACATCTCAACTACAAGTCATCGATTCTAGGGAGACCTTCATTACTGTTTCGTTTAGTTTCCTTCAAGATTGTCAAAGAAAGAGGTGAATTAGGAGTCCCATATTTCTTCGTTCTAGTTTGATTAGGAGCATCTGAAGGAGCAATCTATCATCACTATCGCTTTTAAAACGATGTGTACATTCTCACACAAGTTCTTCGATTTAAGGAAAAGCCTTCTTATTGTTTGTTAGTTTCGTTCAAATTGTCAAAGAAAGAGGTGATTAGGAGTCTACTATTTCTCGTTCTTAGTCTGATTAGCAATCTAAAGGAGCAATCTTATCACTATCGCGTTCAAAAAACGATGTGTTACACTCTCACACAAGTCTTAATTTAGGGAGGACCTTCTTATTGTTTCGTTAGTTTACCTTCAAATTGTCAAAGAAAGAAGAGCTGATTAGGAGTCCTTATTACTTCGTTCTAAGTTTGAAAAGCATCAGGAGAAAGGAGCAATCTCGATCACTATCTGCGTTTCTATAAACAATGTGTGACATCTCACACAAGTCTCGATTTAGGGAGACCTTCTTACTGTTTCGTTATGTTTCCTTCAAATTGTCCAATAATCACTAAAAAGTGATTAGGAGTCATATTTCTTTGTTCTAGTTTGATTAGCATCTGAAGGAGCAATCTCATCACTATCGCGTTCAAAACGATGTGCACATCTCACACAAGTCTTGATTTAGGGAGACCTTTTTATTGTTTCGTTAGTTTCCTTCAAATTGTCAAAGAAAGAGGTGATTAGGAGTCTTATTACTTCGTTCTAGTTTGATAAGCATCAGAAGGAGCAATCTCATCACTATCGTGTTCAAAACGATGTGTACATCTCACATAAGTTTTGATTTAGGGAGACCTTCTTATTGTTTCGTTAGTTTCCTTCAAATTGTCAAAGAAAGAGGTGATTAGGAGTCTTATTACTTCGTTCTAGTTTGATAAGCATCAGAAGGAGCAATCTCATCACTATCGCGTTCAAAACAATGTGTACATCTCACACAAGTCTCGATTTAGGGAGACCTTCTTACTGTTTCGTTAGTTTCCTTCAAATTGTCAAATAAAGAAGTGATTAGGAGTCATATTACTTCGTTCTAGTTTGATTAGCATCTAAGGGAGCAATCTCATAACTATCGCGTTCAAAACGATGTGTACATCTCACACAAGTCTTGATTTAGGGAGACCTTCTTATTGTTTCGTTAGTTTCCTTCAAATTGTCAAAGAAAGAGGTGATTAGGAGTCTTATTACTTCGTTCTAGTTTGATAAGCATCAGAAGGAGCAATCTCATCACTATCGCGTTCAAAACGATGTGTACATCTCACACAAGTTTTGATTTAGGGAGACCTTCTTATTGTTTCGTTAGTTTCGTTCAAATTGTCAAAGAAAGAGGTGATTAGGAGTCTTATTACTTCGTTCTAGTTTGATAAGCATCAGAAGGTGCAATCCCATCACTATCGCGTTCAAAACAATGTGTACATATCACACAAGTCTCGATTTAGGGAGACCTTCTTACTGTTTCGTTAGTTTCCTTCAAATTGTCAAATAAAGAAGTGATTATGAGTCATATTACTTCGTTCTAGTTTGATTAGCATCTAAGGGAGAAATCTCATAACTATCGCGTTCAAAACGATGTGTACATCTCACACAAGTCTTGATTTAGGGAGACCTTCTTATTGTTTCATTAGTTTCCTTCAAATTGTCAAAGAAAGAGGTGATTAGGAGTCTTATTACTTCGTTCTAGTTTGATAAGCATCAGAAAGAGCAATCTCATCACTATCGCGTTCAGAACAATGTGTACATCTCACACAAGTCTCAATTTAGGGAGACTTTCTTACTGTTTCGTTAGTTTCCTTCAAATTGTCAAATAAAGAAGTGATTAGGAGTCATATTACTTCGTTCTAGTTTGATTAGCATCTAAAGGAGCAATCTCATAACTATCGCGTTCAAAACGATGTGTACATCTCACACAAGTCTTGATTTAGGGAGACCTTCTTATTGTTTCGTTAGTTTCCTTCAAATTGTCAAAGAAAGAGGTGATTAGGAGTCTTATTACTTCGTTCTAGTTTGATTAGCATCAGAAGGAGCAATCTCATCACTATCGCGTTCAAAACGATGTGTACATCTCACACAAGTCTCGATTTAGGAAAGCCTTCTTATTGTTTCGTCAGTTTCGTTCAAATTGTCAAAGAAAGAGGTGATTAGGAGTCATATTTCTTCGTTCTAGTCTGATTAGCATCTAAAGGAGCAATCTCATCACTATCGCGTTCAAAAACGATGTGTACATCTCACACAAGTCTTGATTTAGGGAGACCTTCTTATTGTTTCGTTAGTTTCCTTCAAATTGTCAAAGAAAGAGGTGATTAGGAGTCTTATTACTTTCTTTCTAGTTTGATTAGCATCAGAAGGAGCAATCTCATCACTATCGCGTTCAAAATGATGTGTACATCTCACACAAGTCTCGATTTAGGGAAGCCTTCTTATTGTTTCGTTAGTTTCCTTCAAATTATCAAAGAAAGAGGTAATTAGGAGTCTTATTACTTCGTTCTTGTTTGATTAGTATATAAGGGAGCAATCTCAGCACTATCGCGTTCAAAACGATGTGTACATCTCACACAAGTCTCGATTTAGGGAGACCTTCTTATTGTTTCGTTAGTTTCCTTCAAATTGTCAAAGAAAGAGGTGATTAGTAGTCATATTACTTCGTTCTAGTTTGATTAGCATCTAAAGGAGCAATCTCATCACTATCGCGTTCAAAACGATGTGTACATCTCTTACAAGTCTTGATTTAGGGAAGCCTTCTTATTTGTTCGTTAGTTCCTTCAAATTGTCAAACAAAGAGGTGATTAGGAGTCATATTACTTCGTTCTAGTTTGATTAGCATCTAAATGAGCAATCTCATCACTATCGCATTCAAAACGATGTGTACATCTCACACAAGTCTCGATTTAGGGAGACCTTCTTATTGTTTCGTTAGTTTCCTTCAAATTATCAAAGAAAGAGGTGATTAGGAGTCTTATTACTTCGTTCTAGTTTGATTAGCATCTAAATGAGCAATCTCATCACTATCGCGTTCAAAACGATGTGTACATCTCACACAAGTCTCGATTTAAGGAGCCTTCTTATTGTTTCGTTAGTTTCCTTCAAATTATCAAAGAAAGAGGTGATTAGGAGTCTTATTACTTCGTTCTAGTTTGATTAGCATCAGAAGAAGCAATCTCATCACTATCTCATTCAAAACGATGTGTACATCTCACACAAGTCTGAATTTAGGGAAGCCATCTTATTGTTTCGTTAGTTCCTTCAAATTGTCAAAGAAAGAGGTAATTAGGAGTCATATTACTTCGTTCTAGTTTGATTAGCATCTAAAGGAGCAATCTCATCACTATAGCGTTCAAAACGATGTGTACATCTCACACAAGTGTCATTTTGGGGAGACCTTCTTATTGTTTCGTTAGTTTCCTTCAAATTATCAAAGAAAGAGGTGATTAGGAGTTTTATTACGTCGTTCTAGTTTGATTAGCATCTAAAGGAGCAATCTCATCACTATCGCGTTCAAAACGATGTGTACATCTCACACAAGTCTTGATTTAGGGAGACCTTGTTATTGGTTCATTAGTTCCTTCAAATTGTCAAAGAAAGAGGTGATTAAGAGTCTTATTACTTCGTTCTAGTTTGATTAGCATCTAAAGGAGCAATCTCATCACTATCGCGTTCAAAACGATGTGTACATCTCACACAAGTCTCGATTTAGGGAAGTCTTCTTATTGTTTCGTTAGTTTCCTTCAAATTGTCAAAGAAAGAGGTGATTAGGAGTCTTATTACTTCGTTCTAGTTTGATTAGCATCAGAAGGAGCAATCTCATCACTATCGCGTTCAAAACGATGTGTACATCTCACACAAGTCTTGATTTAGGGAAGCCTCCTTATTGTTTCATTAGTTTACTTCAAAGTGTCAAAGAAAGAGGTGATTAGGAGTCTTATTACTTCGTTCTAGTTTGATTAGCATCTAAAGGAGCAATCTCATCACTATCGCGTTCAAAACGATGTGTACATCTCACACAAGTCTTGATTTAGGGAGACCTTCTTATTGGTTCGTTAGTTCCTTCAAATTGTCAAAGAAAGAGGTGATTAGGAGTCATATTACTTCGTTCTAGTTTGATTAGCATCTAAAGGAGCAATCTCATCACTATCGCGTTCAAAACGATGTGTACATCTCACAAAAGTCTCGATTTAGGGAAGCCTTCTTATTGTTTCGTTAGTTTACTTCAAATTGTCAAAGAAAGCGGTGATTTGGAGTTTTATTACTTCGTTCTAGTTTGATTAGCATCTAAAGGAGCAATCTCATCACTATCGCGTTCAAAACAATGTGTACATCTCACACAAGTCTCGATTTAGGGAGACCTTCTTATTGTTTCGTTAGTTTCCTTCAAATTGTCAAAGAAAGAGGTGATTAGGAGTCTTATTACTTCGTTCTAGTTTGATTAGCATCTAAAGGAGCAATCTCATCACTATCGCGTTCAAAACGATGTGTACATCTCACACAAGTCTTGATTTAGGGAGACCTTCTTATTGGTTCATTAGTTCCTTCAAATTGTCAAAGAAAGAGGTGATTAGGAGTCTTATTACTTCGTTCTAGTTTGATTAGCATCTAAAGGAGCAATCTCATCACTATCGCGTTCAAAACAATGTGTACATCTCACACAAGTCTCGATTTAGGGAGACCTTCTTATTGTTTCATTAGTTCCATCAAAATTTCAAAGAAAGAGGTGATTAGGAGTCATATTACTTCGTTCTAGTTTGATTAGCATCTAAAGGAGCAATCTCATCACTATCGCGTTCAAAACGATGTGTACATCTCACACAAGTCTCGATTTAGGGAGACCTTCTTATTGTTTCGTTAGTTTCCTTCAAATTGTCAAAGAAAGAGGTGATTAGGAGTCTTATTACTTCGTTCTAGTTTGATTAGCATCAGAAGGAGCAATCTCATCACTATCGCGTTCAAAACGATGTGTACATCTCACACAAGTCTTGATTTAGGGAGACCTTCTTATTGTTTCGTTAGTTTCCTTCAAATTGTCAAAGAAAGAGGTGATTAGGAGTCTTATTACTTCGTTCTAGTTTGATTAGCATCTAAAGGAGCAATCTCATCACTGTCGCGTTCAAAACGATGTGTACATCTCACACAAGTCTTGATTTAGGGAGACCTTCTTATTGGTTTATTAGTTTCCTTCAAATTGTCAAAGAAAGAGGTGATTAGGAGTCTTATTACTTCGTTCTAGTTTGATTAGCATCAGAAGGAGCAATCTCATCACTATCGCGTTCAAAACAATGTGTACATCTCACACAAGTCTCGATTTAGGGAGACCTTCTTATTGTTTCGTTAGTTTCCTTCAAATTGTCAAAGAAAGAGGTGATTAGGAGTCTTATTACTTCGTTCTAGTTTGATTAGCATCAGAAGGAGCAATCTCATCACTATCGCGTTCAAAACGATGTGTACATCTCACACAAGTCCTCGATTTAGGGAGACCTTCTTATTGTTTCGTTAGTTTCCTTCAAATTGTCAAAGAAAGAAGTGATTATGAGTCATATTACTTCGTTCTAGTTTGATTAGCATCTAAAGGAGCAATCTCATCACTATCGCGTTCAAAACATTGTGTACATCTCACACAAGTCTCGATTTAGGGAGACCTTCTTATTGTTTCGTTAGTTTCCTTCAAATTGTCAAAGAAAGAGGTGATTAGGAGTCATATTACTTCGTTCTAGTTTGATTAGCATCTGAAGGAGCAATCTCATCACTATCGCGTTCAAAACGATGTGTACATCTCACACAAGTCTCGATTTAGGGAGACCTTCTTATTGTTTCGTTAGTTTCCTTCAAATTGTCAAAGAAAGAGGTGATTAGGAGTCTTATTACTTCGTTCTAGTTTGATTAGCATCTAAAGGAGCAATCTCATCACTATCGCGTTCAAAACGATGTGTACATCTCACACAAGTCTCGATTTAGGGAGACCTTCTTATTGTTTCGTTAGTTTCCTTCAAATTGTCAAAGAAAGAGGTGATTAGGAGTCATATTACTTCGTTCTAGTTTGATTAGCATCTAAAGGAGCAATCTCATCACTATCGCGTTCAAAACGATGTGTACATCTCACACAAGTCTCGATTTAGGGAAGCCTTCTTATTGTTTCGTTAGTTTCCTTCAAATTGTCAAAGAAAGAGGTGATTAGGAGTCTTATTACTTCGTTCTAGTTTGATTAGCATCAGAAGGAGCAATCTCATCACTATCGCGTTCAAAACAATGTGTACATCTCACACAAGTCTTGATTTAGGGAAGCCTTCTTATTGTTTCGTTAGTTTCCTTCAAATTATCAAAGAAAGAGGTGATTAGGAGTCTTATTACTTCGTTCTAGTTTGATTAGCATCAGAAGGAGCAATCTCATCACTATCGCGTTCAAAACGATGTGTACATCTCACACAAGTCTCGATTTAGGGAGACCTTCTTATTGGTTCATTAGTTCCTTCAAATTGTCAAAGAAAGAGGTGATTAGGAGTCATATTACTTCGTTCTAGTTTGATTAGCATCTAAAGGAGCAATCTCATCACTATCGCGTTCAAAACGATGTGTACATCTCACACAAGTCTCGATTTAGGGAGACCTTCTTATTGTTTCGTTAGTTTCCTTCAAATTGTCAAAGAAAGAGGTGATTAGGAGTCTTATTACTTCGTTCTAGTTTGATTAGCATCTAAAGGAGCAATCTCATCACTATCGCGTTCAAAACAATGTGTACATCTCACACAAGTCTCGATTTAGGGAGACCTTCTTATTGGTTCTTTAGTTCCTTCAAATTGTCAAAGAAAGAGGTGATTAGGAGTCTTATTACTTCGTTCTAGTTTGATTAGCATCTAAAGGAGCAATCTCATCACTATCGCGTTCAAAACGATGTGTACATCTGATATAAGCATGAGGGGGTCAGAATTTTATGACATTTGTTCGACACAACCAACTCGATACAAACCAAACCATCATGCAATGGCGGAAACGAATTCTAGCTATACCACATGGCGTTCATCATGGAGATTGATTCAAATAGCTTGGATCCATAATGGTTCGAGTGTAGCAGTTTTGGGAATGGATTCCAAGTGCGTGTGCACCATAAACATGTTGCAAACGGATGTAGCGGATCAGAAAATCAAAAGGAATCAGTTTGTTTGGACTCAGGATGGCTCGCCCCGGCGAGAGTTTCCCAGCCAGTTTTCTCGCCCCGGCGAGGTCTCGCCCCGGCGAGGATTTTCAAGCCAAATCTCTCGCCCCGGCGAGAAGCTCGCCCCGGCGAGAATTTTCAATGCAATTTTCTCGCCCCGGCGAGAACCCCCTGGATGCAGTTTGTCTATTTTTGACTTTCTTGATTTTCGAACCTTCTTTCACCCAAAACATGATATCAGTATTTAGGTTCAATTACATGAGTTATGATTGCTACATTTCCAAATTTGTGTGCTTGTATTTCAATAAGTGTGTGCTTCTAGAAGCTTCTAGTTGGTTTCCTAGACTAGTATAAATAGGCTTCATTTGTAAGACATTAGGGACTTGAATTTTACCAATTAATATTCAGATTATCATCATTATTGTGAGATTGTTCTTTTCTTGTGGTTCTTGAGAATTCCTAAGTATTCCTTAGTTTTCTTTGAGATTCATATTCGACTTATCATACAACCAATCATAGTTGTGTGTGGCGTCTTCTACCGCATCAATCGTCGATTGTACCAAGATTACCGCTTCAACATAAGCGAGGGGTCGAGGTGTCGTTGGTGTCCATCCTACGCAAACTTCATTTGCAAGCAATTGTACCAAGATTACCGTCTACATATAGGCGAGGGGTTAAGGTGTTGCAAGCTATCCATCCTATCAACTTGTTAGAAACGATCCGGGCGACAACCACCTCACGCAAGCGTGCCGTGGAGTCTATCATTTGGTATCAAAGCTAAGTTTCCTATCAAGTTACTTATCTTTACTTTTATTGTTGAATCATAGTCAAAAAAAAAAAAAAAAAAAAACTGCATAAAATATATAGCAGAAAATTTGTATTGTGAATTGTTACCATTGAAATTTTCATTTACAAGAATCATATTTGGCGTTTGAAAGTCTTGTGGAGAGTCGTACTTTCTATATTGTATTCTTGATAAGTTATTATTGGATTGTAATTAGAAAGTTGAGGTAATATTTGAGTGAATTCAAAAAGAACCTAGTAGAGAGGACCACGAGCGGAAAAAGGCAAGAGTAGTGAGATTATTAGAGGGTAAAAGCCATTTGAGCGATACACGAGCGTTTCATTACATTGTTGGAGCGAAACACGTGAGGGAGTGTGTGAGGAAATTTTCTTTATGTACTAACCTTTGTTTTGCAGTAATCATGTATGGATATAAATGTGAAAATAATTATTGGCAAAAAGGATCTTTTCAAGGTAGAGCGGATCCCGAAGCTTATCTAAGTTGGGAGAAAGGAAAGGAGCGAGAGTTTAGCTTTCATGAATACTCCGAGCAAAAGAAGTTCAAACTTGCAGTCCTAGGTTTATCCGGTGATGCACGTACATGGTGGGCTCAATTTGAACGTGATAGGAGAAAATATGGAGAACCTCCGATCGATACATGGAAAGAGTTGAAAACCGTGATGAGAAGGCGGTATGCTCCAGTACAACCTAGCAAGAGGAATGAATATGTATCTCCAAGACATAAAGAGCAACCTTCAAGGCGAGCCACTTGGGAGGATGAAAAGAGGGTTCAAAGGCATGAGGAGTCGCATCGGAAACAACCACGCGAAACTCCTAGAGCATATGTGAAACCAATATCATTCGAGGACATCATGAGAACATATAATGAGTTAAAGAATGATCATTTGAAACAACAAGTCACTCTTAAGGCACAAAAAGAGCAAGATCAGCCGAAGGAGGAAGACGATGGAATCGAGTATGCAGTCCAAGGAAAATTGTTAGGTTCCAATGAACATGATGAAGTTCATGAAGATTTAATGATTGTACAAAAGGATTGTAATCGAAAGAGAGAAAAAGAAAAGAATGAAAAGAATGAGAGAGAAAATACTCGAGAGAAAAACAAACGAGAGAATGAGCAAAAAGAAAAAGAGAGAAAAATAAGTAGCTATGAAAAAGAGAGTGGAATTGAAAGTGAGTTGTATTTTGAAAAGCCAATGACTGTACATTCGTACAAGACGGCGCTTTTGGATACTAACCAAAATAACTCTGTTTTGTCTAGTTCTGTTGTTTCTCTTATACAGGTGAAGGATTATATACCTAGCACTATCATTCCATATCCGTCAGCTATTGGTTTTCTTAAGGAGACGAAGGAATCACCAAGACAAGTTGGTGAGTTGATAAAGGAAGGTATCGTGGATGAAGTCGTGAGTACGTGTGCTATTGATGAGATCATAATACCTAAGTGGGACGAGGCGTCGAGCATGTTTGTCGATTTTAAATGGGTAAACAAGTATCGTTGTCATTTTCTTTACTTGGATAATATGTTTGATAATTTGCATAATACTTATATTTTATCTACATTAGATAATAATCATGTGATTACAATGTCTAATCAAATTAGCAAGATAGGTTGTGCAAAAGGGAAAATTGTGTTAACATGTAACGTGTATAGATGGATAGTTATTTCTGTTAGATTAACTGATGCATCTAGTGTTTTCATGAGTTGTCTAAAACATGTTTTACATATTTCCATTGGTAAATTTGTGATTAGCTATTTTGAAGATAGAATTGTTTTTGTCATAAATTATGGAGGATATTTGAACTTTGTTGAGTTAGTTTATGATCATGATATTTCTCCTCGTTTTCAAAATTCTAGTTTGCATAAAATTAGTTCTAAGCTTTCTTATCCATATGCCGAGTTAGATTTTTATGCTAGTCAATCTTTGCTTGAGTTGTCATTAGAACCATCATCATTGCATAAGCTACCATCATTTGGTATTATTTCACCAAGGCAAATTTCATTGCATGGAAAGCTATCATTTGATGACATTCCTAATCTTGGCAACACTTATGGAGATTCTGTAGCATCTAGCGAGTTTGGATGTGATAATTATATGTACGCTAGTGAATTCTCGATTTGTGGTGGTTGTGAACTTTCGATGCCATTGACATCATTGTTTGATCTTGAGTTTGCTATTGTCAATGGAAAGGGACAGATTGTTTGTGTTTTGAAGATTCGAGATGGGATCTTACGCTCCGAAGATAAAATCATGGTTTGTTGGGTAGATCCATTCGAACATTATATTGAGAGTCTACAGGGAAGTAATTTGAATTTTGAATTAGTAGACTATACATATGAATTTGAGTTTCTTGAGTTTTCCTTGATTATACAAAAGATTCATATTGATTGGTGTTATTTTGTGTTTAACCCAGGAATTCAAGATTGCTTACTTGAACAACGTGATGAGTTTCAACAATTCATATTTGATCCAGGATCGTTAAAAATGATGTATTTACAAAAACACGAGATCCTCAAATTGATTTTTGACCCAGGGATTCATAAATGTAAATTGATGGAATGTGAATTGTACTATGTGCTGATACTAGATCCAGGAGGAGACTATCAATTGGTATCATTTGTGTCTAATCCAGGAATTCGTGTGTATTTGCACATACGATGTGCAAGCTTACAAAGATGGGTATTTGACCCAGGTGAATTGAAATGGGTATTAGTACGAATCACCATCACAACGAAGCATTTTCACCTAGGAATGCGTAAATGGGAATATATGCTTCAAAGGAAGATCTATATGATGATATTTGACTCAAGAAGGGACAGAACTTTTCAGATTTGTATTTGCGTTTATCTTATTACATATGCATGTGTTTTCATAAGTTACATTTCAGTTGTTAACTTAGTTTGTTTTGATGTAGAGTCCGATGTGTGGAACAATCCTTTTCGAGAGAGGGAAATGCTAGATTTGAGGACAAATCCTTGTGAAGAGGAGGGGGATGATATAAGCATGAGGGGGTCAGAATTTTATGACATTTGTTCGACACAACCAACTCGATACAAACCAAACCATCATGCAATGGCGGAAACGAATTCTAGCTATACCACATGGCGTTCATCATGGAGATTGATTCAAATAGCTTGGATCCATAATGGTTCGAGTATAGCAGTTTTGGGAATGGATTCCAAGTGCGTGTGCACCATAAACATGTTGCAAACGGATGTAGCGGATCAGAAAATCAAAAGGAATCAGTTTGTTTGGACTCAGGATGGCTCGCCCCGGCGAGAGTTTCCCAGCCAGTTTTCTCGCCCCGGCGAGGTCTCGCCCCGGCGAGGATTTTCAAGCCAAATCTCTCGCCCCGGCGAGAAGCTCGCCCCGGCGAGAATTTTCAATGCAATTTTCTCGCCCCGGCGAGAACCCCCTGGATGCAGTTTGTCTATTTTTGACTTTCTTGATTTTCGAACCTTCTTTCACCCAAAACATGATATCAGTATTTAGGTTCAATTACATGTGTTATGATTGCTACATTTCCAAATTTGTGTGCTTGTATTTCAACAAGTGTGTGCTTCTAGAAGCTTCTAGTTGGTTTCCTAGACTAGTATAAATAGGCTTCATTTGTAAGACATTAGGGACTTGAATTTTACCAATTAATATTCAGATTATCATCATTATTGTGAGATTGTTCTTTTCTTGTGGTTCTTGAGAATTCCTAAGTATTCCTTAGTTTTCTTTGAGATTCATATTCGACTTATCATACAACCAATCATAGTTGTGTGTGGCGTCTTCTACCGCATCAATCGTCGATTGTACCAAGATTACCGCTTCAACATAAGCGAGGGGTCGAGGTGTCGTTGGTGTCCATCCTACGCAAACTTCATTTGCAAGCAATTGTACCAAGATTACCGTCTACATATAGGCGAGGGGTTAAGGTGTTGCAAGCTATCCATCCTATCAACTTGTTAGAAACGATCCGGGCGACAACCACCTCACGCAAGCGTGCCGTGGAGTCTATCAGCATCTAAAGGAGAAATCTCATCACTATCGCGTTTAAAACGATGTGTACATCTCACACAAGTCCCGATTTAGGGAAGTCTTCTAATTGTTTCGTTAGTTTCCTTCAAATTACCAAAAAAAGAGGTGATTAGGAGTCCTATTACTTCGTTCTAGTTTGATTAGCATCAGAAGGAGCAATCTCATCACTATCGCGTTCAAAAACGATGTGTACATCTCACACAAGTCTTGATTTAGGGAGACCTTCTTATTGGTTCATTAGTTCCTTCAAATTGTCAAAGAAAGAGGTGATTAGGAGTCATATTACTTCGTTCTAGTTTGATTAGCATCTAAAGGAGCAATCTCATCACTATCGCGTTCAAAACGATGTGTACATCTCACACAAGTCTTGATTTAGGGAGACCTTCTTATTGGTTCATTAGTTCCTTCAAATTGTCAAAGAAAGAGGTGATTAGGAGTCATATTACTTCGTTCTAGTTTGATTAGCATCTAAAGGTGCAATCTCATCACTATCGCGTTCAAAACAATGTGTACATCTCACACAAGTCTCGATTTAGGGAGACCTTCTTATTGTTTCGTTAGTTTCCTTCAAATTGTCAAAGAAAGAGGTGATTAGGAGTCTTATTACTTCGTTCTAGTTTGATTAGCATCTAAAGGAGCAATCTCATCACTATCGCGTTCAAAACGATGTGTACATCTCACACAAGTCTCGATTTAGGGAGACCTTCTTATTGTTTCGTTAGTTTCCTTCAAATTGTCAAAGAAAGAGGTGATTAGGAGTTATATTACTTCGTTCTAGTTTGATTAGCATCTAAAGGAGCAATCTCATCACTATCGCGTTCAAAACGATGTGTACATCTCACACAAGTCTCGATTTAGGGAAGCCTTCTTATTGTTTCATTAGTTTCCTTCAAATTATCAAAGAAAGAGGTGATTAGGAGTCTTATTACTTCGTTCTAGTTTGATTAGCATCTAAAGGAGCAATCTCATCACTATCGCGTTCAAAACGATGTGTACATCTCACACAAGTCTCGATTTAGGGAGACCTTCTTATTGTTTCGTTAGTTTCCTTCAAATTGTCAAAGAAAGAGGTGATTAGGAGTCATATTACTTCGTTCTAGTTTGATTAGCATCTAAAGGAGCAATCTCATCACTATCGCGTTCAAAACGATGTGTAAATCTCACACAAGTCTCGATTTAGGGAAGCCTTCTTATTGGTTCGTTAGTTTCCTTCAAATTGTCAAAGAAAGAGGTGATTAGGAGTCATATTACTTCGTTCTAGTTTGATTAGCATCTAAAGGAGCAATCTCATCACTATCGCGTTCAAAACGATGTGTACATCTCACACAAGTCTCGATTTAGGGAAGCCTTCTTATTGTTTCGTTAGTTTCCTTCAAATTGTCAAAGAAAGAGGTGATTAGGAGTCTTATTACTTCGTTCTAGTTTGATTAGCATCAGAAAGAGCAATCTCATCACTATCGCGTTCAAAACAATGTGTACATCTCACACAAGTCTCGATTTAGGGAGACCTTCTTATTGTTTCGTTAGTTTCCTTCAAATTGTCAAAGAATGAGGTGATTAGGAGTCTTATTACTTCGTTCTATTTTGATTAGCATCAAAAGGAGCAATCTCATCACTATCGCGTTCAAAACGATGTGTACATCTCACACAAGTCTTAGTTTAGGGAGACCTTCTTATTGGTTCATTAGTTCCTTCAAATTGTCAAAGAAAGAGGTGATTAGGAGTCATATTACTTCGTCATAGTTTGATTAGCATCTAAAGGAGCAATCTCATCACTATCGCGTTCAAAACGATGTGTACATCTCACACAAGTGTCATTTTGGGGAGACCTTCTTATTGTTTCGTTAGTTTCCTTCAAATTGTCAAAGAAAGAGGTGATTAGGAGTCTTATTACTTCGTTCTAGTTTGATTAGCATCTAAAGGAGCAATCTCATCACTATCGCGTTCAAAACGATGTGTACATCTCACACAAGTCTCGATTTAGGGAGACCTTCTTATTGTTTTGTTAGTTTCCTTCAAATTGTCAAAGAAAGAGGTGATTAGAAGTCTTATTACTTCGTTCTAGTTTGATTAGCATCTAAAGGAGCAATCTCATCACTATCGCGTTCAAAAACGATGTGTACATCTCACACAAGTCTCGATTTAGGGAAGCCTTCTTATTGTTTCGTTAGTTTCCTTCAAATTATCAAAGAAAGAGGTGATTAGGAGTCTTATTACTTCGTTCTAGTTTGATTAGCATCTAAATAAGCAATCTCATCACTATCGCGTTCAAAACGATGTGTACATCTCACACAAGTCTTGATTTAGGGAGACCTTCTTATTGGTTCATTAGTTCCTTCAAATTGTCAAAGAAAGAGGTGATTAGGAGTCATATTACTTCGTTCTAGTTTGATTAGCATCTAAATGAGCAATCTCATCACTATCGCATTCAAAACGATGTGTACATCTCACACAAGTCTCGATTTAGGGAGACCTTCTTATTGTTTCGTTAGTTTCCTTCAAATTGTCAAAGAAAAAAGAGGTGATTAGGAGTCATATTACTTCGTTCTAGTTTGATTAGCATCTAAAGGAGCAATCTCATCACTATCGCGTTCAAAACGATGTGTACATCTCTTACAAGTCTTTATTTAGGGAGACCTTCTTATTGGTTCGTTAGTTTCCTTCAAATTGTCAAAGAAAGAGGTGATTAAGAGTCATATTACTTCGTTCTAGTTTGATTAGCATCTAAAGGAGCAATCTCATCACTATCGCGTTCAAAACGATGTGTACATCTCACACAAGTCTCGATTTAGGGAAGCCTTCTTATTGTTTCGTTAGTTTCGTTCAAATTATCAAAGAAAGAGGTGATTAGGAGTCTTATTACTTCGTTCTAGTTTGATTAGCATCTAAAGGAGCAATCTCATAACTATCGTGTTCAAAACGAGTTCAAAACGATGTGTACATCTCACACAAGTCTTGATTTAGGGAGACCATCTTATTGTTTCGTTAGTTTTCTTCAAATTGTCAAAGATAGAGCTGCTTAGGAGTCTTATTTCTTCGTTCTAGTTTGATTAGCATCTAAAGGAGCAATCTCATCACTATCGCGTTCAAAACGATGTGTACATCTCACACAAGTCTCGATTTAGGGAAGCCTTCTTATTGTTTCGTTAGTTTCCTTCAAATTGTCAAAGAAAGAGGTGATTAGGAGTCATATTACTTTGTTCTAGTTTGATTAGCATCTAAAGGAGCAATCTCATCACTATCGCGTTCAAAACGATGTGTACATCTCACACAAGTCTCGATTTAGGGAAGCCTTCTTATTGTTTCGTTAGTTTCGTTCAAATTATAAAAAAAAGAGGTGATTTCGAGTCTTATTACTTCGTTCTAGTTTGATTAGCATTAGAAGGAGCAATCTCATCACTATCGCGTTCAAAACAATGTGTACATCTCACACAAGTCTTGATTTAGGGAAGCCTTCTTATTGTTTCGTTAGTTTCCTTCAAATTATCAAAGAAAGAGGTGATTAGGAGTCTTATTACTTCGTTCTAGTTTGATTAGCATCTAAAGGAGCAATCTCATCACTATCGCGTTCAAAACGATGTGTACATCTCACACAAGTCTTAATTTAAGGAGACCTTCTTATTGGTTCATTAGTTCCTTCAAATTGTCAAAGAAAGAGGTGATTAGGAGTCATATTACTTCGTTCTAGTTTGATTAGCATCTAAAGGAGCAATCTCATCACTATCGCGTTCAAAACGATGTGTACATCTCACACAAGTCTCGATTTAGGGAGACCTTCGTATTGTTTCGTTAGTTTCCTTCAAATTGTCAAAGAAAGAGGTGATTAGGAGTCATATTACTTCGTTCTAGTTTGATTAGCATCTAAATGAGCAATCTCATCACTATCGCGTTCAAAACGATGTGTACATCTCACACAAGTCTCGATTTAGGGAGACCTTCTTATTGTTTCGTTAGTTTCCTTCAAATTGTCAAAGAAAGAGGTGATTAGGAGTCTTATTACTTCGTTCTAGTTTGATTAGCATCAGAAGGAGCAATCTCATCACTATCGCGTTCAAAACGATGTGTACATCTCACACAAGTCTCGATTTAGGGAAGCCTTCTTATTGTTTCGTTAGTTTCCTTCAAATTATCAAAGAAGGAGGTGATTAGGAGTCTTATTACTTCGTTCTAGTTTGATTAGCATCAGAAGGAGCAAGATCATCACTATCGCGTTTAAAACAATATGTACATCTCACACAAGTCTTGATTTAGGGAGACCTTCTTATTGGTTCATTAGTTCCTTCAAATTGTCAAAGAAAGAGGTGATTAGGAGTCTTATTACTTCGTTCTAGTTTGATTAGCATCAGAAGGAGCAATCTCATCACTATCGCGTTCAAAACGATGTGTACATCTCACACAAGTCTCGATTTAGGGAAACCTTCTTATTGTTTAGTTAGTTTCCTTCAAATTATCAAAGAAAGAGGTGATTAGGAGTCTTATTACTTCGTTCTAGTTTGATTAGCATCAGAAGGAGCAATCTCATCACTATCGCGTTCAAAACGAAGTGTACATCTCACACAAGTCTCGATTTAGGGAAGCCTTCTTATTGTTTCGTTAGTTTCCTTCAAAAAATTTGTCCAAAGGAAAGAGGTGATTAGGAGTACATATTACTGTTCGTTCTAGTTTGATTAGGCATCTATGAAGGAGCAATCTCATCACTTATCGCGTTCAAAACGTATGTGTACATCTACACCACAAAGAAAGTCTCGATTTAGGGGTAGCCTTCTTCATTGGTTCTTGTTAGTTTCGTTCAAATTATCAAAGAAAGAGGGTGATTAGGAGTCTTATTTACCTTCAGTTCTAGTTTGAATTAGCATCTGAAATGGAGCAAATCTCATCACTTATCGCGTTTCAACAAACAGATGTGTAACATTCTCACACAAGTCCTCGATTTAGGGAGACCCTTCTTATTGTTTCGTTAGTTTCCTTCAAATTGTCCAAGAAAGAGGTGAATTAGGAGTCATATTTACTTCGTTCTAGTTTGATTAGCAATCAGAAGGAGCAATCTCAATCACTATCGCGTTCAAAACGATGTGTACATCTCACACAAGTCTTAATTAGGCGAAGCCTTCTTATTGTTTCATTAGTTTCCTCTCAAATTGTCAAAGAAAGAGGTTATTAGGAGTCATATTACTTCGTTCTAGTGTGATTAGCATTCTAAAGGAGCAATATAATCACTAATCGCGTTCAAAACGATGTGTACATCCTCACACAAGTCTTATTTCGGGACACCTACGTATTGGTTCATTAGTTTCCTTCAAATTCTCAAAGAAAGAGCTGATTAGGAAGTCCTACTACCTCGGTTCTAGTTTGATTAGCATCAGAATGAGCAATCCAAACACTATGGCGTTCAAAATGATGTGTACATCTCACACAAGTCTCGATTTAGGGAGACCTTATTGTTGTTTCGCTAGTTTCCTTCAAATTGTCCAAAAAGAGGTGATTAAGAGTCTTATTACTACGTTCTAGTTTGATTAGCATCAGAGGGAGCAATCTCATCACTATCGCGTTCAAAACGATGTGTACATCTCACACAAGTCTTAATTTCAGGAGACCTTCGTATTGGTTCATTAGTTCCTTCAAATTGTCAAAGAAAGAGGTGATTAGGAGTCAGATTACTTCGTTCTAGTTTTATTAGCATCTAAAGGAGCAATATAATCACTATCGCGTTCAAAACGATGTGTACATCTCACACAAGTCTTAATTTAGGGAGACCTTCGTATTGGTTCATTAGTTCCTTCAAATTGTCAAAGAAAAAGGAGATTAGGAGTCATATTACTTCGTTCTAGTTTGATTAGCATTTAAAGGAGCAATATAAATCCACTATCGCGTTCAAAACGATGTAGAAATAGTCTCACACAAGTCTGTCATTAAGGGAGACCTTCGTATTGGTTCCTTAGTTCGTTTCAAATTCTCAAAGAAAGAGCTGATTAAGAGTCCTATTACCTCGTTCTAGTTTTATTATAGCATCAGAATGAGCAAACCAATCACTATGGCGTTCAAAATGATGTGGGTACATCTCACACAAGTCTCAATTTACGGAGACCTTATTGTTTGTTTCGCTAGTTTCCTTCAAATTGTTGCCAAGAAAGAGGTGATTAAGAGACTTATTACTACGTTAATAGTTTTGATTAGCATCAGAAGGAGCAATCTCATCACTATCGCGTTCAAAACGATGTGTAACATCTCACACAAGTCTCTAATTAGGAGACCTTTTCTTATGTGTTTCGTTAGTTCCTTCAAATTGTCCCAAAGAAAGAGGTGATTAGGAGTCATATTACTACTTCGTTCCTAGTTTGAATTAGCATCTAAAGGAGCAATCCTCATCACTAGCGCGTTGCAAAACGATGTGTACATCTCACACAAGTCTCGATTTAGGGAAGCCTTCTTATTGGTTCGTTAGTTCGTTCAAATTATCAAAGAAAGAGCTGATTAGGAGTCTTATTACCTCGTTCTAGTTTGATTAGGCATCTAAATGAGCAATCTCATCACTAGATCGCGTTCAAAACGATGGTGTACATCTCACACAAGTCCTCGATTTAGAGACCTTCTTATTGTTTTGTTAGTTTCCTATCAAATTGTCAAAGAAAGAAGGTGATTTAGGAGTCATATTTTACTTCGTTCTAGTTTTGATTACATCTAAAGGAGCAATCTCATCACTATCGCGTTCAAAACGATGTGTACATCTCACTCTAGACTCTTTTAGGGAAGCCAACTTATTGTTTCGTTAGTTTCGTTCAAATTGTCAAAGAAAGAGGTGATTAGAGGAATCAAATTTCTTCGTTCTACGTCTGATTAGCATCTTAAGGAGCAATCTCATCACTATCTGCGTTCAAAACGATGTTGTACATCTCACACAAGTCTCGATTTAGGGAAGCCTTTCGATTGTTTCGGTAATTCGTTCAAAATTATCAAAGACTAAGGTGATTAGGAATCTTAATACTTCGTTCTAGTTTGATTAGCATCAGAAGGAGCAATCTCATCACGAGCGCGATCAAAAACGATGTGTACCTCTCACACAAGTCTCGATTTAGGGAGATCCTCTTATTGTTTCGTTATTTTTCATTCAAATTATCAAAGAAAGAGGTGATTAGGAGTCTTATTGAACTCTCGTTCTAGTGGGATTAGCATCTAAATAGCAATCTCGTCACTATCGCGTTCAAATCGATGTTTACATGTCACACTAGTCTTGATTTAGGGAGACCTTCTTATTCGTTCATTATTTCCTTCAAATTGTCAAATAAAAAAGTGATTAGTAGTCATATTACTTTGTTCTAGTTTGATTAGCATCTAAGGGAGCAATCTCATAACTATTGCGTTCAAAACGATGTGTACATCTCACACAAGTCTCGATTTAGGGAGACCTTCCTATTGTTTCGTTAGTTTCATTCAAATTGTCAAAGAAAGAGGTGATTAGGAGTCTTATTACTTCGTTCTAGTTTGATTAGAATCTAAATGAGCAATCTCATCACTATCGCGTTCAAAAACGATGTGTACATCTCACACTAGTCTCGATTTAGGGAGACCCTTCTTAATGGTTTGGTTAGTTTCCTTCTAATTGTCAAAGAAACAATGATTAGGAGTCATATTTATTCGTCCTACTTTGATTAGCAGCTAAATGACAAATCTCATCACTATCGCGTTCATAACGATGTGTACAACCTCACACAAGTCGCGATTTAGGGAAGCCTTCTAATTGTTTCGGTAGTTTTCCCTTGAAATTTTCAAAGAAATAGGTGTTTAGGAGTCTTATTACTTCGTTCTAGTTTGATTAGCTTCAGAAAGAGCAATCTCAACACTATCAGTCCAAAAGAATGTGTACAATCGCTCACAAGTCTTGATTTAGGAAGACCTTCTTATTGGTTCATTAGTTCCTTCAAATTGTCAAAGAAAGAGGAATTATAGTTATATTACTTCGTTCTAGATTGATTAGCATCTAAATAGCAATCTCATCACTATCGCGTTCAAGAACGATGTGTACATCTCTAACAAATAACCGGTGATTTAGGGAGACCTTCTTTATGTTTCGTTAGTTGCCTTCAAATTGTCATAGAAAGAGGTGATTAGGAGTCTTATTACTTCGTTCTAGTTTTGATAAGCATCAGAAGGACCAATCTCATCACTATCGCGTTCAAAACAATGTGTACATCTCACTCAAGTCTCGATTTTAGGAGAACTTCATACTGTTTCGTTTGTTTCCTTCAAATTGATCAAATAAACAAGTGATTAGGAGTCATATTTCTTCGTTCTAGTTTGATAAGCATCTGAAGGAGCAATCTAATCACGATCGCTGTTCAAAACGATGTGTACATCTCACACAAGTCTCGATTTAGGGAAGCCTTCTTATTATTGCGTATAGTTTCCGTTCAACATATCAAAGAAAGAGGTGATTAGGAGTCTTAATACTTCGATCTAGTCTGATTAGCAACTAAATAACAATCTCATCACTATCACGTTCAACAAACGATTGTGTAACATCTCACACAGTAGTCTCGATTTAGGGAGACCTTCTTATTGTTTGTTTGTTTTCCTTCAAATTGTCTAAATACTAGGTGATTAGGAGTCATATTTTTCTTCGTTTCTAGTTTACTTAGCATTTGAAGGAGCAATCTCATCACTATCGGCGTTCAAAACGATGTGTATATCCCCTCACACATGTCTCGATTTAGGGAAGCCACTTATTGTTTCGTTAGTTTCATGCAAATTGTCAAAGAAAGAGGTGATTAGGAGTCATATTTCGTCGTTCTAGTCTGATTAAGCATCTAATGGAGCAATCCTCATCACTAGCGCGTTCAAAACGATGTGTACATCTCACACAATTCTCGATTTAGGGAAGCCTTCGTATTGTTTCGTTAGATTCGTTCAAATTAACAAAGATAGAGGTGATTAGGAGTCTTATTACTATATCGTTCTAGTTTGGAATTAGCATCAGAAGGAGCAATCTCATCACTATCGCGTTCAAAACGATGTGTACATCTCACACAAGTCTCGATTTAGGGAATCCTTCTTATTGTTTCGTTAGTTTCATTCAAATTATCAAAGAAAGAGGTGATTAGGAGTCTTATTACTTCGTTCTAGTTTGATTAGCATCTAAATGAGCAATCTCGTCACTATCGCGTTCAAAAACGATGTGTACATCTCACACTAGTCTTGATTTAGGGAGACCTTCTTATTCGTTCATTATTTCCTTCAAATTGTCAAATAAAGAAGTGATTAGTAGTCATATTACTTTGTTCTAGTTTGATTAGCATCTAAGGGAGCAATCTCATAACTATCGCGTTCAAAACGATGTGTACATCTCACACAAGTCTCGATTTAGGGAGACCTTCCTATTGTTTCGTTAGTTTCATTCAAATTGTCAAAGAAAGAGGTGATTAGGAGTCTTATTACTTCGTTCTAGTTTGATTAAAATCTAAATGAGCAATCTCATCACTATCGCGTTCAAAAACGATGTGTACATCTCACACTAGTCTCGATTTAGGGAGACCTTCTGAAGGGGTGGTTAGTTTCCTTCAAAATGTCAAAGAAACAAGATGATTAGGAGTCTATTTTACTTCTTTCTTAGTTTGATTAGCATCTGAATGACCAATCTCATCACTATCGCGATCAAAACGATGTGTACATCTCACACAAGTCTCGATTTAGGGAAGCCTTCGAATTGTTTCGTTAGTTTCCTTCATAATTAATCAAAGAATTAGGTGTTTAGGAGTCATATTACTTTTGTTCTAAGTTGATTAGCATCAGAAAGAGCAATCTCATCACTATCGCAAAGTCAAAATAATGTGTACATCTCTCACACAAGTCTTGATTTAGGGAGACCTTCTTATTGGTTTCATTAGTTTCCTTCAAATTGTCAAAGAAAGAGGTAATTATAGTTATATTACTTATTCGTTCGAGTTTAATTTGCATCTAAAGGATCAATCTCATCACTAAATCGCGTTCAAAACGATGTGTACAGCTCACACAAGTCTTGATTTCGGAGACCTTCTTAGTGGTTCGTTAGTTTCCTTCAAATTGTCAAAAAAAAAGGTGATTAGGAGTCTTATTAATTAGTTCTACGTTTGATAAGCATCAGAAAGAACAATCTCATCACTATCGCGTTCAAAACAATGTGTACATCACACACAAGGCTCGATTTTAGGAGACCGCTTACTGTTTCGTTAGTTTCCTTCAAATTGTCAAAGAAAGAGGTAATTATGAGTTTTATTAACTCGTTCTAGTTGGATTACGTTCTGAAGGAGTCTATCTCATCACGTTTCGCGTTCAAAACGATGTGTAAACATCTCACACAAGTCCTCGATTTATAAAGCCTTCGTATTGTTTTCGTTAGTTTCGGTTCAAATTAAACAAAGAAAGAGGTGATTAGGAGTCTTATTACTTCGTTCTAAGTTGATTAGCATCAGAAAAGAGCAATCTCATCACTACAGCGTTCAAAACTATGTGTTCACATCACACAAGTCTTTATATAGGGATACCGTCTTATTCCGTTCATTAGTTCCTTCAAATTGTCAAATAAAGAATGATTAGGTAGTCATATTACTTCGTTCTAGTTTTATTAGCATCTAAAGGAGCAATCTCATATACTATCCGCGGTTCAAAACGTTGATGTGCATCTCACACAATTCTCGATTTAGCGGAGACCTTCTTATTGTTTCGGTAGTTTCCTTCAAATTGTCAAAGAAAGACAGAGGTGATTTAGGAGTCCTTAATTATATACTTCCTTCTAGTTTGATACACATCAGAAGGAGCAATCTTCTATCACTATCGCATTCAAAACAATGTATACAATCTCACACAAGTTTTTGATTTTGGGAGACCTTCTTATTGGTTTTTTAGGTTTCCTTTCAATATTGTCAAAAGAATAGAGGTGATTAGGAGTCATATTTCTTCGTTCTAGTTTGATTAGCATTCTAAAGGAGCGCTAATCTCATCCACTATCGCGTTCAAAACGATGTGGTACATCTCCTCACACAAGTCCCGATTTAGGGAAGTCTTCTTAGTGTTTCGTTAGTATTGTTTCCTTCAAATTATCAAAGAAAGAGGTGATTAGGAGTCTTATTACTTCGTTCTAGTTTGATTAGCATCAGAAGGAGCAATCTCATCACTATCAAGTCCAAAATAATGTGTATATCTCACACAAGTTTTGATTTAGGGAGACCTTCTTATTGGTTCATTAGTTCCTTCAAATTGTCAAAGAAAGAGGTAATTATGAGTTATATTACTTCGTTCTAGTTTGATTACTGTAATATTCCGAACCCTAATAAGATCTGTATATGTAAATTATGTGTTTAATAAATGAAATTTCTTGTTCTGACTTGGTATTATGTTATTGTGTATTTTATTAAACAATTAGGTCAAATAAAAATTTTTCGCCAAGTAGCTGTGTCGTGCTTAATCGGACAAAATGATTTGTCGTGCTTCCGGTAAATTTACCGAGAAGCGTTTCGGTAAATTATTTTTGTAAGCTGCTGTGTCGTACTTGGAATTGACAAAGTGCTTTGTCGTGCTTCAACATTAATATAATATTATATTAATTGATAAAATTCTAAAATAAGTTAAATAGGGTTTGAAATGATAAACTAAAATAGAAACCCTAATTTGAAAACCCTAATTGGTGATAATTGTTCGAATTGATCAATTAAAACCTTAAGTATTGTACAATAATCTTAATAAATATAATTAAGATTTAAATAATGAATCATAATATTAATTATGAATCATTAAGATTAAATTAAATCCTAAACGAAAGATTGAAACCCTAATTGTATGATTTAAAACCCTAAACCCTATTTAGAAACCCTAAAACCCTAATTTGGTTTAATAACCCTAATTATGAAATCTTAAAACCTTAATTATGTTATATAAACATAATTAGGATATTACTAATCCTAAATTAACATCCTAATCATGATTAACAAAA
The DNA here is from genome assembly GCA_034770075.1 of Aralia elata. Lineage (NCBI taxonomy): Eukaryota > Viridiplantae > Streptophyta > Magnoliopsida > Apiales > Araliaceae > Aralia > Aralia elata. Next base: position 37,616,705 of record CM068378.1, read on the forward strand.
ATCAAATTTAATTAGTAAGTAAATAAATCAAAAATCAAATTTTTTAAAACAATTAAAAGAAGATAGGAACACAAAATCAGATATTTATAAATATCTAGCTTAAGTAGGTGAGTTCACACCAGATTACAAGCAGCACAAGTTCAGAAGTTAGATATTTTTGGGAGCAAAGGTTTGGAAATTAGTTTAGGAAACCCTAATTTCCCAGTCCTATAAATAGAATGAGATGCTGGTCAGCTAAGCACGAAATTTCAAAGCCTATACACTCTCATTACCAGCCTAAACAAACCCTAGCAATCACAAGCTCAGAATCAGAAGCCAGAAATCAAAATTTGAAGGAAAAAGGTGCACAAAACCCTAATTTATGTTTGATCTTCAAGCCTGGAAAATTTTTGTGTTTTAGATGTTTTAGGAATACTTGTTAATGTGTTAATAAGTGATCTGGGCGGTCAAAACATGTTTACATAACATCTAGGTATGAAAATCAAGCCAAAATAGCAAACTGTTCTTGGCAGTCAAGAACAGTCTGACAAGCTACTTTGTCAGAGCTTTTGATCGGCTTAAAATGTTTGTTTGATGTGTTTTAAAGTTTGAATCAGTACTATGCCATGTTAGCTTTAAGGCCCGACTTGTAGCATGGTTAAATTATCTCTAGGATGAAAGTTATTGATGGTCAAAACCCATTGACCACCCTGATAGACTGTTTTCTGGGTAACCCAGAAACATGAAGAACATTTTGACAGAGTCTGACAAGACTTTTGATCAACCCAGAAATGACCTAGATGATATTTAATATGTTGTTTTCTTGTTTTAAACATGTTATTTGGTATGTAAACTTACAATTCTTGAATCATAAAAACACATTTAGCAAACACAGAATCAAAGCTATAAGTGGTCAAACCACGTTGACCGTTATGACTGGATGAGTTTCTGGGTTACCCAGAAACTCAAGAACAGTCATGAACGGGGTAGTTTGACCATAAATTGCTAGCATGTTATGATATATTTTTAAGATGGAATTTGTTATGTCGTTGTACACTGCCATGTTGGCTATAACAACAAACAATAATCAAACACAAACATCAAACGAGCTGAGATTAATTTGAGATCAAAGTAGCCTGACCAGCGTTGACCAGGTGTTCTTCATGAAGAACACCTTTAGCGACGAAATGCATACACCAACCCAGAAACCTAAGAAACTAAGCAGACCGTCGCTAAAGCCCTTTAGCGACGGATTTTTAATAAAATTAAATAAAAAAAAATTAATTAAATAAATTATAAAATAATAAATAAATATTAAATAATTATTAATAATTAATAAATAAATCCGAAAATTCATTTTTAATTATAAAAAAAATTATTTTTAATATTTTTATATATTCTGAAATATTATTTAATTTAATTAAATAATAATTAATAATTATGAAAAATCATTTAATAATTGTTTTAATTATTTAAAAATGATATTAAATTATTAAATAATTATATTAATTATTTAAAAATGATATTAAGGTAAATAAAATTATAATATATAATAATTAAATAAAATATTAAATATTTAAATATTATTAATGATAAATAAATCATTTAAATAATAATATTAAGTATTTAAAAATTATTTTAAATGATAATTAAATCATTTAAATATTAAATTAAGTTTTGAAAATTATTATAAGTAATAAATAAATTATTTTAATGATAAAGTAAAGTCTAAAAATATTATTAATGATTAAATAAATCATTTAAATAATATTCTATCGTTCTAAAATATTATAAATGATAAATAAATCATTTAAATAATATTTTAAATATCTAAAAATATTCTAAATGATAAATAAATTATTTAAATAACATATTAAATGTTTTAAAATTATTCTAAATGATAATTAAATCATTTAAAAATATTCCTAAGCTTGTAAAATTATTTAAAACTACTTCCAAGCTTCTGAAAATTATTTATATTAAATAATACCAAGCTTCTAAAAATGTTAGTAAGTACTAATTAAATTATTTAGACTAATAATTAGTACTTCCAAATGAAGTTTCATCGAACAATCTATGTGTTTAGCCATTAAGGATGCGACCGAGATACCGAATCAACGTCGAACCTTAATGAAACTTGTTTAGATTAGCGTGATACATGTTTATATACGTGCTAACGCTTATTATTGGTATACGTAGACTACGTGCGTTGACCGATTGTACTAAAATTATAGTGAGCTACGCTAAGGCAAAGTGTCCTAACTTTTTCTCAGTTTATATTAAGCAATTCATTTATGTCTTGCTATCAATTATTGTGAAGTTATTGCTACTTGTTCAGCATAACTTAAGAAATGATAATCATTTATTGTTTGTTTGAGCTTAAAATTGTTGAGTCAAACCAAATTATTTTGGTACGACATCTATACTGAGTAATAGGGACACCGTAGATGGAAGGTGGTCCGACAAACCTTCAGATAAGGTTTAAATTGGCAATTCAATGAATTGACCAATATTGGCAATTAACTTAAATTGACCAAAAATGTGGTAGGATGATATGCATACTCCTAGGATATTGGTGAGGCTGATCACCTACCAGATATCCGAACTCAAAGAGGTTCTAAGTCATTGAAGACTGACAGGACAATTTGAAATATTTGGTTCCGGTACAGAACCCTCAGTATCAATTATACATCATTGACACCTTTCAAATCAAACACATGGTGTTTACATTTTTATATGAACTTGCTGAGCATTTGTAGCTCATTCTTGCGCATATCTTCTTTTGCAGCTGTAAGTGATATCCCTGGCACGTCTGGGACTAACAAGGGGAAAAGCCATGCTTATTAGCTTTAATGTTATTGTTGAATACTTTAAGTCTTTTTAAAGACTTGTTGTGTAATAACTTAGTATAACGAATGTTGTAACGAACAAAATTTGATGTAATATATTATGATCCTTTATGTTATAGAATGCGTTATACTCTGATCTTTAAATTTTTTTTAGAATAGTTGTACTAAGTTAAATACAGTGTCTATATGAACTATACATCTGAATGAGGGTATCTAAAATGATGTTGAGAGTCCTATATGGACAATCTTATCATTTAATACTGTGAATGTCAGATAGATAGGGAATATTGTTATGAAAGAGATATTCATAAGATATGAATCTATGTATCTAAGTGAGGGTATCCAAACACAGACAACGTTCTGGCCGGAACTAGTACCTGTTATGGGATACTGTGAACCTTGGATAACTAGAAGTTATTTTATTGAATATTTATAGTTTGTATAGTTCCACGTGAGCACCAGGTCTGCTACAGGGGAGCGTAGAGATTTGGGGGCGTCACAGGTTGGTATCAGAGCTGTAGATTATAGCTCTAAGGTAGTTAGGAAATACCTTAGAATATAGTCTTTGAGTCCGTAAAATACTTAATGACACATAAAATAATCTTAAAAGCTTTATCTTATGTGTAAATTTGTTTCCCATAGATACTAAATAAATTAAAATTCTTTTGTAGGATGGCTGGAGTAAACCAACACATAGGATGGTTATCCGACAGTGAGCCCGATGAGGTGCCTGATTACGAGCCAGCTACCCCTGAACTAGATTTAGAGGATGAAGACCCAGAGGAGGAGGAGCTTATTCATGATGAGGAGATCTTAGAGGCAGAGGAGGCAGAGAACCCGGTAGATGGGCAGTTAGTAGACCCTGATCCTGAGGAGGATATTGGAGCAGGCCAGATGATGAGTGTCGAAAGACACGAAGAGATAGTTATTCAATTTGTACAACAGTCAACAGTAGGGTTAGAAGCTGCTAACTCTCGTGCAAACATAGTGGCCGGATTATTGGAGAGTGAGCGAGATACAACTCGGCGTTTGAGGATACTCCTTCAGGACACACAGAGGGAGAAACAGGAGGCACAAATGCAGGCATAACAGAGCCGATAGGAAGAGTAAGGCGGCATTTGATGGCCTAGAGCGACGAGTGTTTAGGTATCCGGTGGAAGAGGCGAAGGAAGAATATATGATTGATAGAGCAGTAGTCGGTCACATGATACGAGATGCTGATAAGGGGATGCGTAATAGCGCAGTTTAGTAGTGTCTAAGTTTATGTGTTGTACTTAGTACGATATCAAAAATTTTGAGTTGTAAAATAGGAAATCCTTGTAATAACTAGTAGTAGTATAACTACTAGTCGGTTATGTAATCGTTGTTGCATGTTATATACAAGTTGTGTTTATATAATCAAATTGTTAGTTCTATGTAAGCATATCTTTGTATTTATTACTTGCTTTTATTTATTTTAGAACCATGGCATCAGGACGAAGAGCCCAAGCCCGAACTGAAACCACCGAGCCAAATCCCACACAACAATTAGTAAATATCCTTCTTAGAAACCTTACAAAACCGTCCAACACCTCAACCCACACCAGTTAATCCACAGGGTACAATATTTCTAAGGACTTTAAACTTGTTGGACCAACGGAATTTAAGGGAACCGCGGAACCAATTGAGGCGCAAACATGGGTTACCGAGATAGAAAAGTTTTTCCGGGTAAACTAACGTTGGCGAAGATCAAAAGACGATCTTTGCCACCTTCTTCCTCAAGGGTGAGGCAAATCATTGGTGGGAAAATACAAAAATTCGTGCAGGTGAGGATATCATTCCTTGGACCAGGTTTAAGGAATTATTCTTTGAAAATTATTTTCCCCAATCGATGAAGGATCGTATGGAGGTACGATTCTCTAGAATTGAAACAAGGAGAACTTACTGTATCCCAGTATACGGCCAAGTTCAATGAATTAGCCAGATTTGCCCCACACCAGGTTGATACAGAGGCAAGAAAGACTAGGAGATACGAAGAGGGATTAAAACCCCAAATTCGTAGCAAATTATCAGTATTTCAAGTGAGAACTTTTCCAGAAATTCTCGAGAAAGCTATTATAGCTGAAAACGAGAATGAAGCTTTAATAAAATTTCATAAGGAAAAGAGAAGTTTGAGTGAGGGAGGAAAGTTGAAAGGAGAAGTTTAGTACAGGGGGTACTAACAATAACAAAGAGGAAGTGGGATGCCATTGTTCCTACAAACTTTGTGATGAGAGGTAACAATTACAACAATAATAACAATTACAATAACAACAACAATAGAAACCAGAACAATAATAATAGGGTGGTACGTTGTGCCCACATGTGGAAAGAATCACCAGGGAGTGTGTCGCCATAGGGTAATTACTTGTTACCATTGTGGGACAAGAGGGACATCTTTCCCCTAACTGTCCCAAAAAAGAGTAATGATAATACTCGTCAGGGTAACCCGAATGTTACCTGCTTATACCTTGTGGTGCAACGGGGCATGTGTCTAGGTATTGCCCGAGGAATAGGAACCAATCTGGGGGAGGAAACCCAAATCCCAAACAATAACCCCAAACCGGTAGTAGCAGGAGCTGGAGGTCCAGGTCGTCCAACCGCAAGAACGTTTAATATGGCGACAAGGGATGCTGTTGCTGCACCAGACGTGGTAACAGGTATCATCCCTATCGACACTTTCAATGCATATGTGTTGTTTCGACTCTGGTGCTACTTGTTCATTTGTGTCTAATAGCTTTGCTAAGAAATTGTCAATGCCATGCGAAGATTTAGACACACCTTTTAATGTGGAAATCGCAAACAATGAAATCATTCCCGTCAAAACCATATATAAGAATTGTGCCGTAGAGATTAAGGGACACAAGTTCCTTGTGAACCTCATTCCCATACAACTAGGGGAATTTGATATAATCTTAGGCATGGACTGGCTAGGTAATTATAATGCAATAATTGACTGCCAGCGGAAACGGGTGAATCTAGTGACTGATTCAAAGTCAAAAGTAGTGTTTAAAGGAGGTTGTTTCACCCAAACGATCTCACTGTCTGACAGTAATGCAAGCAGAGAGATTGCTGAGGAAGGGTTGTACAGGCTATTTGGCATATATAGTAGATACTCGAAAAGAAGGAGTAAAGCTAGAGCAAATACCTGTAGTTAGAGAATTTCCGGATGTGTTTCCAGATGACTTACCCGGTTTACCTCCGGATAGAGAGATCGAATTTGTTATCGATCTAGCACCTGGTACGGCGCCAGTTTCAAAAGCACCGTACAGAATGGCGCCAGTAGAGTTGAAAGAGTTACTTGTACAGCTACAGGAACTCCTAGATAAAAAGTACATACAACCAAGTGTTTCACCTTGGGGAGCACCGGTGTTGTTTGTAAAGAAGAAGGATGGAACATTAAGGTTGTGCATTGATTATTAGAGAATTAAATAAGTTAAACAATAAAGAACAAATATCCTTTACCACGAATTGATGATCTGTTTGACCAGTTGAAAGGGGCCGAATACTTTTCGAAGATCGACCTAACGATCGGGGTTATCATCAATTAAAGGTAAGAAAAGAAGATGTGCCGAAGACAGCCGTTTAGGTCACGCTACGGACATTATGAGTTTCTTGTGATGTCTTTTGGATTAACAAATGCGCCGGCAGCATTCATGGACTTATATGAACAGGAGTGTTTAAACCATGCTTGGACAATTTTGTCGTAGTGTTCATCGATGATATTTTAGTATACTCGAGAACAAAAGAGGAGCATGCTGAACACTTAAGAAGCGTATTGGAGATATTACGCAAGGAACAACTTTATGCAAAGTTTTCCAAATGTGAATTTTGGTTGGAACGAGTTCAGTTCTTAGGTCATGTAATTGACAAGAATGGAATAGCGGTAGATCCAGCCAAGATAGAAGCGGTTGTAAATTGGGAACAACCAACAACTCCAACAGAAGTTAAGAAGTTTTCTCGGTTTAGCAGGGTATTATCGGCGTTTTATACAAGATTTTTTCAAAGATAGCAACCCCGCTAACCAATTTGACTCGAAAGACGGTGAAGTACGTCTGGACAGACAAATGTGAAGAGAGCTTCCAAGAGTTGAAGAAACGGTTAAGTATGGCACCAGTGTTATCTTTACCAGATGATACAGGAGGCCTCGTTGTTTATAGTGATGCATCACACAAGGGATTAGGGTGTGTGTTAATGCAACATGGGAAAGTGATTGCATATGCATCAAGACAACTCAAAGATTATGAGAAGAGGTATCCTACGCATGATCTTGAGTTAGCCGCCGTAGTATTTGCCTTGAAGATTTGGAGGCATTATTTGTACGGAGAGAGGTGTGAAATATACACAGATCACAAGAGTCTAAAATATATTTTCACACAGAAGGAGTTAAATATGAGACAAAGAAGATGGCTAGAATTGATAAAAGATTTTGATTGTGAGATCTTGTATCATCCAGGGAAAGCCAACGTCGTAGCAGACGCATTAAGTAGGAAGAACCAGGAGAAATTGAATGTGATGACTAATAACGAGGTACTGATAAAAGAGTTTGACAAACTTGAGATTGAGGTGAGAGTCCCAGTTAACTCTACCCAGAAGTTATTTGTCATGGAGGGTAGTTCGACTTTATTGGATAAAGTCAAAGGACTACAGGAAACGGATGCAGAATGTCAGAAGTATAAGGCAGAAATGACTCATGAAAAGCATGTTAAGTTTAGAATGGATAAGGATGGAGTACTAAGATACGAAAAATAGAATTTGGGTACCTTCAGTACAAGAGTTAAAAGACGAAATACTGAATGAAGCCCATAATTCTAAATTCGCTGTACATCCAGGGAGTACAAAAATGTATAAAGACCTAAGCCAACATTTTTGGTGGTCTAACATGAAGAGAGAAGTAGCAGAATGGGTAAGCAAATGTTTAACGTGTCAAAGGGTTAAAGCTGAACATCAGAAAACCAAGTGGATTATTACAACCCTTAGAAATTCCTGAGTGGAAATGGGAGCATATTACCATGGATTTTGTAGTTGGCCTTCCAACCACACAGAAAGGTCACAATGCCATTTGGGTAATTGTAGATCGTCTTACCAAATCAGCTCATTTCCTACCCATCAAAATCAACTTCAGTCTAGACCAATTAGCCAGACTTTACATCAATGAAATTATTTCTAGACATGGAGTCCCTGTTTCTATAGTATCAGACAGAGATCCACGATTTACTTCAAATTTTTGGACAAGTCTCCAGAAAAATTTAGGAACTCAGTTGAGACTAAGTACAGCACATACCATCCACAAATGACGGTCAGAGTGAGAGAACCATTCAAACATTGGAAGACATGTTGCGTTCTTGCATCATGGATTTCAAGGGAAGCTGGGAAGATCAATTACCTTTGGTAGAATTTGCATATAACAATAGTTACCATGCCAGCATAGGGATGCCACCTTTTGAAGCCTTGTATGGAAGAAAATGTAGAACGCCTTTATGTTGGGACGAGGTCGGAGAACGACAAATGTTAGGACCTGAAATAGTGCAAACAAACCGCGGAGGTAGTTCGAATTATACGGGGAAGATTACAAGCGTCACAAGATCGACAGAAAGAAATATGCTGATCAACACAGGAAGTTACAAGATTTCGAAGTCGGTAGTCACGTATTCTTAAAAGTATCTCCGTGGAAAGGAAAAATACGTTTCGGCAAGAAAGGCAAATTGAGTCCGAGATTTATTGGGCCATTTCAAATATTGAGAAGGATAGGTGAGGTAGCCTATGAGGTAGCCCTACCTCCTGAACTAGAACATATTCATAACGTGTTTCATGTGTCCGTGTTACGACCGTACAAACCTGATTATAAACACGTTATTGATTATGAGCCCATTCAAATCGAGAAGGATTTATCGTATGAAGAAAATTCCTATTGAAATTGTGGATAGGAAAGAACAAATTTTTGCGAAATAAAAAGATACCTTCGGTTAAGGTTATCTGGAGAAATCAAAATATCGAGGAAGCTACGTGGGAGCTCGAGAGTAAAATGCGAGATAACTACCCACATTTATTTTCATAGACTGCACTGTAAATTTCGAGGACGAAATTCTTATTAGTGGGGGTGAATGTAATATTCCGAACCCTAATAAGATCTGTATATGTAAATTATGTGTTTAATAAATGAAATTTCTTGTTCTGACTTGGTATTATGTTATTGTGTATTTTATTAAACAATTAGGTCAAATAAAAATTTTTCGCCAAGTAGCTGTGTCGTGCTTAATCGGACAAAATGATTTGTCGTGCTTCCGGTAAATTTACCGAGAAGCGTTTCGGTAAATTATTTTTGTAAGCTGCTGTGTCGTACTTGGAATTGACAAAGTGCTTTGTCGTGCTTCAACATTAATATAATATTATATTAATTGATGAAATTCTAAAATAAGTTAAATAGGGTTTGAAATGATAAACTAAAATAGAAACCCTAATTTGAAAACCCTAATTGGTGATAATTGTTCGAATTGATCAATTAAAACCTTAAGTATTGTACAATAATCTTAATAAATATAATTAAGATTTAAATAATGAATCATAATATTAATTATGAATTCATTAAGATTAAATTAAACCCTAACGAAAGATTGAAAACCCTAATTGTAGGATTAAAAACCCTAAACCCCTAATTAGAAACCCTAAAACCCTAATTTGGTTTAATAACCCTAATTTATGAAATCTAAAACCATAATTATGTTATATAAACATAATTAGGATATTACTAATCCTAAATTAACATCCTAATCATGATTAACAAAATCAAATTTAATTAGTAAGTAAATAAATCAAAAATCAAATTTTTTAAAACCAATTAAAAGAAGATAGGAACACAAAATCAGATATTTATAAATATCTAGCTTAAGTAGGTGAGTCACACCAGATTACAAGCAGCACAAGTTTCAGAAGTTAGATATTTTTGGGAGCAAAGTTTGGAAATTAGTTTAGGAAACCCTAATTTCCCCATCCTATAAATAGAATGAGATGCTGGTCAGCTAAGCACGAAATTTCAAAGCCTATACACTCTCATAACCAGCCTAAACAAACCCTAGCAATCACAAGCTCAGAATCAGAAGCCAGAAATCAAAATTTGAAGAAAAAGGTGCACAAAACCCTAATTTATGTTTGATCTTCAAGCCTGGAAAATTTTTGTGTTTTAGATGTTTAGGAATACTTGTTAATGTGTTAATAAGTGATCTGGGCGGTCAAAACATGTTTACATAACATCTAGGTATGAAAATCAAGCCAAAATAGCAAACTGTTCTTGGCAGTCAAGAACAGTCTGACAAGCTACTTTGTCAGAGCTTTTGATCGGCTTAAAATGTTTGTTTGATGTGTTTTAAAGTTTGAATCAGTACTATGCCATGTTAGCTTTAAGGCCCGACTTGTAGCATGGTTAAATTATCTCTAGGATGAAAGTTATTGATGGTCAAAACCCATTGACCAACCCTGATAGACTGTTTTTGGGTAACCCAGAAACATGAAGAACATTCTGACAGAGTCTGACAAGACTTTTGATCAACATGAAGAGAGAAGTAGCAGAATGGGTAAGCAAATGTTTAACGTGTCAAAGGGTTAAAGCTGAACATCAGAAACCAAGTGGATTATTACAACCCTTAGAAATTCCTGAGTGGAAATGGGAGCATATTACCATGGATTTTGTAGTTGGCCTTCCAACCACACAGAAAGGTCACAATGCCATTTGGGTAATTGTAGATCGTCTTACCAAATCAGCTCATTTCCTACCCATCAAAATCAACTTCAGTCTAGACCAATTAGCCAGACTTTACATCAATGAAATTATTTCTAGACATGGAGTCCCTGTTTCTATAGTATCAGACAGAGATCCACGATTTACTTCAAATTTTTGGACAAGTCTCCAGAAAAATTTAGGAACTCAGTTGAGACTAAGTACAGCATACCATCCACAAACTGACGGTCAGAGTGAGAGAACCATTCAAACATTGGAAGACATGTTGCGTTCTTGCATCATGGATTTCAAGGGAAGCTGGGAAGATCAATTTACCTTTGGTAGAATTTGCATATAACAATAGTTACCATGCCAGCATAGGGATGCCACCTTTTGAAGCCTTGTATGGAAGAAAATGTAGGAACGCCTTTATGTTGGGACGAGGTCGGAGAACGACAAATGTTAGGACCTGAAATAGTGCAACAAACCGCGGAGGTAGTTCGAATTATACGGGGAAGATTACAAGCGTCACAAGATCGACAGAAGAAATATGCTGATCAACACAGGAAGTTACAAGATTTCGAAGTCGGTAGTCACGTATTCTTAAAAGTATCTCCGTGGAAAGGAAAAATACGTTTCGGCAAAGAAAGGCAAATTGAGTCCGAGATTTATTGGGCCATTTCAAATATTGAGAAGGATAGGTGAGGTAGCCTATGAGGTAGCCCTACCTCCTGAACTAGAACATATTCATAACGTGTTTCATGTGTCCGTGTTACGACCGTAACAAACCTGATTATAAACAAGTTATTGATTATGAGCCCATTCAAATCGAGAAGGATTTATCGTATGAAGAAATTCCTATTGAAATTGTGGATAGGAAAGAACAAATTTTGCGAAATAAAAAGATACCTTCGGTTAAAGGTTATCTGGAGAAATCAATATATCGAGGAAGCTACGTGGGAGCTCGAGAGTAAAATGCGAGATAACTACCCACATTTATTTTCATAGACTGCACTGTAAATTTCGAGGACGAAATTCTTATTAGTGGGGGTGAATGTAATATTCCGAACCCTAATAAGATCTGTATATGTAAATTATTGTGTTTAATAAATGAAATTTCTTGTTCTGACTTGGTATTATGTTATTGTGTATTTTATTAAACAATTAGGTCAAATAAAAATTTTTCGCCAAGTAGCTGTGTCGTGCTTAATCGGACAAAATGATTTGTCGTGCTTCCGGTAAAATTTACCGAGAAGCGTTTCGGTAAATTATTTTTGTAAGCTGCTGTGTCGTACTTGGAATTGACAAAGTGCTTTGTCGTGCTTTCAACATTAATATAATATTATATTAATTGATAAAATTTCTAAAATAAGTTAAATAGGGTTTGAAATGATAAACTAAAATAGAAACCCTAATTTGAAAACCCTAATTGGTGATAATTGTTCGAATTGATCAATTAAAACCTTAAGTATTGTACAATAATCTTAATTAATATAATTAAGATTTAAATAATGAATCATAATATTAATTATGAATCATTAAGATTAAATTAAACCCTAAACGAAAGATTGAAACCCTAATTGTAGGATTAAAAACCCTAAACCCTAATTAGAAACCCTAAAACCCTAATTTGGTTTAATAACCCTAATTTATGAAATCTAAAACCATAATTATGTTATATAAACATAATTAGGATATTACTAATCCTAAATTAACATCCTAATCATGATTAACAAAAATCAAATTTAATTAGTAAGTAAATAAATCAAAAATCAAATTTTTTAAAAAACCAATTAAAAGAAGATAGGAACACAAAATCAGATATTTATAAATATCTAGCTTAAGTAGGTGAGTCACACCAGATTACAAGCAGCACAAGTTCAGAAGTTTAGATATTTTTTGGGAGCAAAGTTTGGAAATTAGTTTTAGGAAACCCTAATTTCCCATCCTATAAATAGAATGAGATGCTGGTCAGCTAAGCCACGAAATTTCAAAGCCTAATACACTCTCATAACCAGCCTAAAACAAACCCTAGCAATCACAAGCTCAGAATCAGAAGCCAGAAATCAAAATTTGAAGAAAAAGGTGCACAAAACCCTAATTTATGTTTGATCTTCAAGCCTGGAAAATTTTTGTGTTTTAGATGTTTAGGAATACTTGGTTAATGTGTTAATAAGTGATCTGGGCGGTCAAAACATGTTTACATAACATCTAGGTATGAAAATCAAGCCAAAATAGCAAACTGTTCTTGGCAGTCAAGAACAGTCTGACAAGCTACTTTGTCAGAGCTTTTTGATCGGCCTTAAAATGTTTGTTTGATGTGTTTTAAAGTTTGAATCAGTACTATGCCCATGTTAGCTTTAAGGGCCCGACTTGTAGCAATGGTTAAATTATCTCTAGGATGAAAGTTATTGATGGTCAAAACCCATTGACCAACCCTGATAGACTGTTTTTGGGTAACCCAGAAACATGAAGAACATTCTGACAGAGTCTGACAAGTTAAAGACTTTTGATCAACCCAGAAATGACCTAGATGATATTTAATATGTTGTTTCTTGTTGTAAAACATGTTATTTGGTATGTAAACTACAATCTTGAATCATAAAACACATTTAGCAAAACACAGAATCAAAGTTATTAAGTGGTCAAACCACGTTGACCGTTATGACTGGATGAGTTTCTGGGTTACCCAAGAAACTCAAGAACAGTTTGAACGGGGTAGTTTGACCATAAATTGCTAGCACGTTATGATATATTTTAAGATGGAATTTGTTTATGTCGTTGTACACTGCCATGTTGGCTATAACAACAAACAAAAAATCAAACACAAACATCAAACCAGTTGGAGATTAATTTGAGGTCAAAAGTAGCCCTGTTGGACCATGACCAACTGTTCTTCATTGAAGAACACCTTTAGCAACGAAATGCATACACCAACCCAGAAACCTAAGAAACTAAGCAGACCGTCGCTAAAGCCCTTTAGCGACGGATTTTTAATAAAATTAAATAAAAAAAAATTAATTAAATAAATTATAAAATAATAAATAAATATTAAATAATTATTAATAATTAATAAATAAATCCGAAAATTCATTTTTTAAATTATAAAAAAATTATTTTTTAATATTTTTTATATATTCGATTTATTATTTTAATTTTAATTAAATAATAATTAATAATTATGAAAAAATCATTTAATAATTGTTTTAATTATTTAAAAATGATATTAAATTAATTAAATAAATTATATTAATTATTTAAAAATGATAATTAAGGTAAATAAAATTATTATATATAATAATTAAATAAAATATTAAATATTTAAATATTATTAATGATAAATAAATCATTTAAATAATATATTAAGTATTTAAAAATTATTTTAAATGATAATTAAATCATTTAAATATTAAATTAAGTTTTGAAAATTATTATAAGTAATAAATAAATTATTTTAATGATAAAGTAAAGTCTAAAAATATTATTAATGATAAAATAAATCATTTAAATAATATTCTATCTTTCTAAAAATATTATAAATGATAAATAAATCATTTAAATAATATTTTAAATATCTAAAAATATTCTAAATGATAAATAAATTATTTAAATAACATATTAAATGTTTTAAAATTATTCTAAATGATAATTAAATCATTTAAAAATATTCCTAAGCTTGTAAAATTATTTAAAACTACTTCCAAGCTTCTGAAAATTATTTTAAAAATAATACCAAGCTTCTAAAAATGTTAGAAGTAATAATTAAATTATTTAGACTAATAATTAGACTTCCAAATGAAGTTTCATCGAACAATCTATGTGTTTAGCCATTAAGGATGCGACCGAGATACCGAATCAACGTCGAACCTTAATGAAACTTGTTTAGATTAGCGTGATACATGTTTATATACGTGCTAACGCTTATTATTGGTATACGTAGACTACGTGCGTTGACCGATTGTACTAAAATTATAGTGAGCTACGCTAAGGCAAGTGTCCTAACTTTTTCTCAGTTTATATTAAGCAATTCATTTATGTCTTGCTATCAATTATTGTGAAGTTATTGCTACTTGTTCCGCATAACTTAAGAAAATGAAATCATTTATTGATTGTTTGAGCTTAAAATTGTTGAGTCAAACCAAATTGTTTTGGTACGACATCTATACTGAGTAATAGGGACACCGTAGATGAAGGTGGTCCGACAAACCTTCAGATAAGGTTTAAATTGGCAATTCAATGAATTGACCAATATTGGCAATTAACTTAAATTGACCAAAAATGTGGTAGGATGATATGCATACTCCTAGGATATTGGTGAGGCTGATCACCTACCAGATATCCGAACTCAAAGAGGTTCTAAGTCATTGAAGACTGACAGGACAATTTGAAATATATGGTTCCGGTACAGAACCCTCAGTATCAATTATACATCATTGACACCTTTCAAATCAAACACATGGTGTTTACATTTTTATATGAACTTGCTGAGCATTTGTAGCTCATTCTTGCGCATATCTTCTTTTGCAGCTGTAAGTGATATCCCTGGCACGTCTGGGACTAACAAGGGGAAAAGCCATGCTTATTAGCTTTAATGTTATTGTTGAATACTTTAAGTCTTTTAAAGACTTGTTGTGTAATAACTTAGTATAACGAATGTTGTAACCGAACAAAATATGATGTAATATATATTATGATCCTTTATGTTATAGAATGGTTTATACTCTGATCTTTAAATTGTTTTTAGAATAGTTGTACTAAGTTAAATACAGTGTCTATATGAACTATACATCTGAATGAGGGTATCTAAATGATGTTGAGAGTCCTATATGGACAATCTTATCATTAATACTGTGAATGTCAGATAGATAGGGAATATTGATATGAAAGAGATATTCATAAGATATGAATCTATGTATCTAAGTGAGGGTATCCAAACACAGACAACGTTCTGGCCGGAACTAGTACCTGTTATGGGATACTGTGAACCTTGGATAACTAGAAGTTATATTGAATATTTATAGTTGTATAGTTCCACGTGAGCACCAGGTCTGCTACAGGGGAGCGTAGAGATTTGGGGGCGTCACAATTACCATCTAAAGGAGCAATCTCATCACTATCGCGTTCAAAACGATGTGTACATCTCACACAAGTCTCGATTTAGGGAGACCTTCTTATTGTTTCGTTAGTTTCCTTCAAATTGTCAAAGAAAGAGGTGATTAGGAGTCATATTACTTCGTTCTAGTTTGATTAGCATCTAAAGGAGCAATCTCATCACTATCGCGTTCAAAACGATGTGTACATCTCACACAAGTCTCGATTTAGGGAGACCTTCTTATTGTTTCGTTAGTTTCCTTCAAATTGTCAAAGAAAGAGGTGATTAGGAGTCATATTACTTCGTTCTAGTTTGATTAGCATCTAAAGGAGCAATCTCATTACTATCGCATTCAAAACGATGGGTACATCTCACACAAGTCTCGATTTAGGGAGACCTTCTTATTGTTTCATTAGTTTCGTTCAAATTGTCAAAGAAAGAGGTGATTAGGAGTCATATTACTTCGTTCTAGTTTGATTAGCATCTAAGGGAGCAATCTCATCACTATCGCGTTCAAAACGATGTGTACATCTCACACAAGTCTCGATTTAGGGAAGCCTTCTTATTGTTTCGTTAGTTTACTTCAAATTGTCAAAGAAAGAGGTGATTAGGAGTCTTATTACTTCGTTCTAGTTTGATAAGCATCAGAAGGAGCAATCTCATCACTATCGCATTCAAAACGATGTGTACATCTCACACAAGTCTCGATTTAGGGAGACCTTCTTATTGGTTCATTAGTTTCCTTCAAATTGTCAAAGAAAGAGGTGATTAGGAGTCATATTACTTCGTTCTAGTTTGATTAGCATCTAAAGGAGCAATCTCATCACTATCGCGTTCAAAACGATGTGTACATCTCACACAAGTCTCGATTTAGGGAAGCCTTCTTATTGTTTCGTTAGTTTCCTTCAAATTGTCAAAGAAAGAGGTGATTAGGAGTCTTATTACTTCGTTCTAGTTTGATTAGCATCAGAAGGAGCAATCTCATCACTATCGCGTTCAAAACAATGTGTACATCTCACACAAGTCTTGATTTAGGGAGACCTTCTTATTGTTTCGTTAGTTTCCTTCAAATTGTCAAAGAAAGAGGTGATTAGGAGTCTTATTACTTCGTTCTAGTTTGATTAGCATCAGAAGGAGCAATCTCATCACTATCGCGTTCAAAACGATGTGTACATCTCACACAAGTCTCGATTTAGGGAGACCTTCTTATTGTTTCGTTAGTTTCCTTCAAATTGTCAAAGAAAGAGGTGATTAGGAGTCTTATTACTTCGTTCTAGTTTGATTAGCATCTAAAGGAGCAATCTCATCACTATCGCGTTCAAAACGATGTGTACATCTCACACAAGTCTCGATTTAGGGAAGCCTTCTTATTGTTTCGTTAGTTTCCTTCAAATTATCAAAGAAAGAGGTGATTAGGAGTCTTATTACTTCGTTCTAGTTTGATTAGCATCAGAAGGAGCAATCTCATCACTATCGCGTTCAAAACGATGTGTACATCTCACACAAGTCTCGATTTAGGGAAGCCTTCTTATTGTTTCGTTAGTTTCCTTCAAATTATCAAAGAAAGAGGTGATTAGGAGTCTTATTACTTCGTTCTAGTTTGATTAGCATCTAAAGGAGCAATCTCATCACTATCGCGTTCAAAACGATGTGTACATCTCACACAAGTCTTGATTTAGGGAGACCTTCTTATTGTTTCATTAGTTTCGTTCAAATTGTCAAAGAAAGAGGTGATTAGGAGTCATATTACTTCGTTCTAGTTTGATTAGCATCTAAGGGAGCAATCTCATCACTATCGCGTTCAAAACGATGTGTACATCTCACACAAGTCTCGATTTAGGGAGACCTTCTTATTGTTTCGTTAGTTTCCTTCAAATTGTCAAAGAAAGAGGTGATTAGGAGTCTTATTACTTCGTTCTAGTTTGATTAGCATCTAAAGGAGCAATCTCATCACTATCGCGTTCAAAACGATGTGTACATCTCACACAAGTCTCGATTTAGGGAGACCTTCTTATTGTTTCGTTAGTTTCCTTCAAATTGTCAAAGAAAGAGGTGATTAGGAGTCATATTACTTCGTTCTAGTTTGATTAGCATCTGAAGGAGCAATCTCATCACTATCGCGTTCAAAACGATGTGTACATCTCACACAAGTCTCGATTTAGGGAAGCCTTCTTATTGTTTCGTTAGTTTCCTTCAAATTATCAAAGAAAGAGGTGATTAGGAGTCTTATTACTTCGTTCTAGTTTGATTAGCATCAGAAGGAGCAATCTCATCACTATCGCGTTCAAAACAATGTGTACATCTCACACAAGTCTCGATTTAGGGAGACCTTCTTATTGTTTCGTTAGTTTCCTTCAAATTGTCAAAGAAAGAGGTGATTAGGAGTCTTATTACTTCGTTCTAGTTTGATTAGCATCTAAAGGAGCAATCTCATCACTATCGCGTTCAAAACGATGTGTACATCTCACACAAGTCTTGATTTAGGGAGACCTTCTTATTGTTTCGTTAGTTTCCTTCAAATTGTCAAAGAAAGAGGTGATTAGGAGTCTTATTACTTCGTTCTAGTTTGATTAGCATCAGAAGGAGCAATCTCATCACTATCGCGTTCAAAACAATGTGTACATCTCACACAAGTCTCGATTTAGGGAGACCTTCTTATTGTTTCGTTAGTTTCCTTCAAATTGTCAAAGAAAGAGGTGATTAGGAGTCATATTTCTTCGTTCTAGTTTGATTAGCATCTGAAGGAGCAATCTCATCACTATCGCGTTCAAAACGATGTGTACATCTCACACAAGTCTCGATTTAGGGAAGCCTTCTTATTGTTTCGTTAGTTTCCTTCAAATTATCAAAGAAAGAGGTGATTAGGAGTCTTATTACTTCGTTCTAGTTTGATTAGCATCTAAAGGAGCAATCTCATCACTATCGCGTTCAAAAACGATGTGTACATCTCACACAAGTCTCGATTTAGGGAGACCTTCTTATTGTTTCGTTAGTTTCCTTCAAATTGTCAAAGAAAGAGGTGATTAGGAGTCATATTACTTCGTTCTAGTTTGATTAGCATCTAAAGGAGCAATCTCATCACTATCGCGTTCAAAACGATGTGTACATCTCACACAAGTCTCGATTTAGGGAAGCCTTCTTATTGTTTCGTTAGTTTCCTTCAAATTGTCAAAGAAAGAGGTGATTAGGAGTCATATTACTTCGTTCTAGTTTGATTAGCATCTAAAGGAGCAATCTCATCACTATCGCGTTCAAAACGATGTGTACATCTCACACAAGTCTCGATTTAGGGAAGCCTTCTTATTGTTTCGTTAGTTTCCTTCAAATTGTCAAAGAAAGAGGTGATTAGGAGTCTTATTACTTCGTTCTAGTTTGATTAGCATCAGAAGGAGCAATCTCATCACTATCGCGTTCAAAACGATGTGTACATCTCACACAAGTCTCGATTTAGGGAGACCTTCTTATTGTTTCGTTAGTTTCCTTCAAATTGTCAAAGAAAGAGGTGATTAGGAGTCTTATTACTTCGTTCTAGTTTGATTAGCATCTAAAGGAGCAATCTCATCACTATCGCGTTCAAAACGATGTGTACATCTCACACAAGTCTCGATTTAGGGAGACCTTCTTATTGTTTCGTTAGTTTCCTTCAAATTGTCAAAGAAAGAGGTGATTAGGAGTCTTATTACTTCGTTCTAGTTTGATTAGCATCTAAAGGAGCAATCTCATCACTATCGCGTTCAAAACGATGTGTACATCTCACACAAGTCTCGATTTAGGGAAGCCTTCTTATTGTTTCGTTAGTTTCCTTCAAATTGTCAAAGAAAGAGGTGATTAGGAGTCTTATTACTTCGTTCTAGTTTGATTAGCATCAGAAGGAGCAATCTCATCACTATCGCGTTCAAAACGATGTGTACATCTCACACAAGTCTCGATTTAGGGAGACCTTCTTATTGTTTCGTTAGTTTCCTTCAAATTGTCAAAGAAAGAGGTGATTAGGAGTCTTATTACTTCGTTCTAGTTTGATTAGCATCTAAAGGAGCAATCTCATCACTATCGCGTTCAAAACGATGTGTACATCTCACACAAGTCTCGATTTAGGGAGACCTTCTTATTGTTTCGTTAGTTTCCTTCAAATTGTCAAAGAAAGAGGTGATTAGGAGTCTTATTACTTCGTTCTAGTTTGATTAGCATCAGAAGGAGCAATCTCATCACTATCGCGTTCAAAACGATGTGTACATCTCACACAAGTCTCGATTTAGGGAGACCTTCTTATTGTTTCGTTAGTTTCCTTCAAATTGTCAAAGAAAGAGGTGATTAGGAGTCATATTACTTCGTTCTAGTTTGATTAGCATCAGAAGGAGCAATCTCATCACTATCGCGTTCAAAACGATGTGTACATCTCACACAAGTCTCGATTTAGGGAAGCCTTCTTATTGTTTCGTTAGTTTCCTTCAAATTGTCAAAGAAAGAGGTGATTAGGAGTCATATTACTTCGTTCTAGTTTGATTAGCATCTAAAGGAGCAATCTCATCACTATCGCGTTCAAAACGATGTGTACATCTCACACAAGTCTCGATTTAGGGAAGCCTTCTTATTGTTTCGTTAGTTTCCTTCAAATTGTCAAAGAAAGAGGTGATTAGGAGTCTTATTACTTCGTTCTAGTTTGATTAGCATCAGAAGGAGCAATCTCATCACTATCGCGTTCAAAACGATGTGTACATCTCACACAAGTCTCGATTTAGGGAAGCCTTCTTATTGTTTCGTTAGTTTCCTTCAAATTGTCAAAGAAAGAGGTGATTAGGAGTCTTATTACTTCGTTCTAGTTTGATTAGCATCAGAAGGAGCAATCTCATCACTATCGCGTTCAAAAACGATGTGTACATCTCACACAAGTCTTGATTTAGGGAGACCTTCTTATTGTTTCGTTAGTTTCCTTCAAATTGTCAAAGAAAGAGGTGATTAGGAGTCTTATTACTTCGTTCTAGTTTGATTAGCATCTAAAGGAGCAATCTCATCACTATCGCGTTCAAAACGATGTGTACATCTCACACAAGTCTCGATTTAGGGAGACCTTCTTATTGTTTCGTTAGTTTCCTTCAAATTGTCAAAGAAAGAGGTGATTAGGAGTCTTATTACTTCGTTCTAGTTTGATTAGCATCAGAAGGAGCAATCTCATCACTATCGCGTTCAAAACGATGTGTACATCTCACACAAGTCTCGATTTAGGGAGACCTTCTTATTGTTTCGTTAGTTTCCTTCAAATTGTCAAAGAAAGAGGTGATTAGGAGTCATATTACTTCGTTCTAGTTTGATTAGCATCTAAAGGAGCAATCTCATCACTATCGCGTTCAAAACGATGTGTACATCTCACACAAGTCTCGATTTAGGGAAGCCTTCTTATTGTTTCGTTAGTTTCCTTCAAATTATCAAAGAAAGAGGTGATTAGGAGTCTTATTACTTCGTTCTAGTTTGATTAGCATCAGAAGGAGCAATCTCATCACTATCGCGTTCAAAACGATGTGTACATCTCACACAAGTCTCGATTTAGGGAGACCTTCTTATTGTTTCGTTAGTTTCCTTCAAATTGTCAAAGAAAGAGGTGATTAGGAGTCTTATTACTTCGTTCTAGTTTGATTAGCATCTAAAGGAGCAATCTCATCACTATCGCGTTCAAAACGATGTGTACATCTCACACAAGTCTCGATTTAGGGAGACCTTCTTATTGTTTCGTTAGTTTCCTTCAAATTGTCAAAGAAAGAGGTGATTAGGAGTCTTATTACTTCGTTCTAGTTTGATTAGCATCAGAAGGAGCAATCTCATCACTATCGCGTTCAAAACGATGTGTACATCTCACACAAGTCTCGATTTAGGGAGACCTTCTTATTGTTTCGTTAGTTTCCTTCAAATTGTCAAAGAAAGAGGTGATTAGGAGTCATATTACTTCGTTCTAGTTTGATTAGCATCTAAAGGAGCAATCTCATCACTATCGCGTTCAAAACGATGTGTACATCTCACACAAGTCTCGATTTAGGGAAGCCTTCTTATTGTTTCGTTAGTTTCCTTCAAATTGTCAAAGAAAGAGGTGATTAGGAGTCTTATTACTTCGTTCTAGTTTGATTAGCATCAGAAGGAGCAATCTCATCACTATCGCGTTCAAAACGATGTGTACATCTCACACAAGTCTCGATTTAGGGAGACCTTCTTATTGTTTCGTTAGTTTCCTTCAAATTGTCAAAGAAAGAGGTGATTAGGAGTCTTATTACTTCGTTCTAGTTTGATTAGCATCTAAAGGAGCAATCTCATCACTATCGCGTTCAAAACGATGTGTACATCTCACACAAGTCTCGATTTAGGGAGACCTTCTTATTGTTTCGTTAGTTTCCTTCAAATTGTCAAAGAAAGAGGTGATTAGGAGTCTTATTACTTCGTTCTAGTTTGATTAGCATCAGAAGGAGCAATCTCATCACTATCGCGTTCAAAACGATGTGTACATCTCACACAAGTCTCGATTTAGGGAGACCTTCTTATTGTTTCGTTAGTTTCCTTCAAATTGTCAAAGAAAGAGGTGATTAGGAGTCATATTACTTCGTTCTAGTTTGATTAGCATCTAAAGGAGCAATCTCATCACTATCGCGTTCAAAACGATGTGTACATCTCACACAAGTCTCGATTTAGGGAGACCTTCTTATTGTTTCGTTAGTTTCCTTCAAATTGTCAAAGAAAGAGGTGATTAGGAGTCTTATTACTTCGTTCTAGTTTGATTAGCATCAGAAGGAGCAATCTCATCACTATCGCGTTCAAAACGATGTGTACATCTCACACAAGTCTCGATTTAGGGAGACCTTCTTATTGTTTCGTTAGTTTCCTTCAAATTGTCAAAGAAAGAGGTGATTAGGAGTCATATTACTTCGTTCTAGTTTGATTAGCATCTAAAGGAGCAATCTCATCACTATCGCGTTCAAAACGATGTGTACATCTCACACAAGTCTCGATTTAGGGAAGCCTTCTTATTGTTTCGTTAGTTTCCTTCAAATTGTCAAAGAAAGAGGTGATTAGGAGTCTTATTACTTCGTTCTAGTTTGATTAGCATCTAAAGGAGCAATCTCATCACTATCGCGTTCAAAACGATGTGTACATCTCACACAAGTCTCGATTTAGGGAGACCTTCTTATTGTTTCGTTAGTTTCCTTCAAATTGTCAAAGAAAGAGGTGATTAGGAGTCTTATTACTTCGTTCTAGTTTGATTAGCATCTAAAGGAGCAATCTCATCACTATCGCGTTCAAAACGATGTGTACATCTCACACAAGTCTCGATTTAGGGAAGCCTTCTTATTGTTTCGTTAGTTTCCTTCAAATTGTCAAAGAAAGAGGTGATTAGGAGTCTTATTACTTCGTTCTAGTTTGATTAGCATCAGAAGGAGCAATCTCATCACTATCGCGTTCAAAACGATGTGTACATCTCACACAAGTCTCGATTTAGGGAGACCTTCTTATTGTTTCGTTAGTTTCCTTCAAATTGTCAAAGAAAGAGGTGATTAGGAGTCATATTACTTCGTTCTAGTTTGATTAGCATCTAAAGGAGCAATCTCATCACTATCGCGTTCAAAACGATGTGTACATCTCACACAAGTCTCGATTTAGGGAAGCCTTCTTATTGTTTCGTTAGTTTCCTTCAAATTGTCAAAGAAAGAGGTGATTAGGAGTCTTATTACTTCGTTCTAGTTTGATTAGCATCAGAAGGAGCAATCTCATCACTATCGCGTTCAAAACGATGTGTACATCTCACACAAGTCTCGATTTAGGGAGACCTTCTTATTGTTTCGTTAGTTTCCTTCAAATTGTCAAAGAAAGAGGTGATTAGGAGTCTTATTACTTCGTTCTAGTTTGATTAGCATCTAAAGGAGCAATCTCATCACTATCGCGTTCAAAACGATGTGTACATCTCACACAAGTCTCGATTTAGGGAGACCTTCTTATTGTTTCGTTAGTTTCCTTCAAATTGTCAAAGAAAGAGGTGATTAGGAGTCTTATTACTTCGTTCTAGTTTGATTAGCATCAGAAGGAGCAATCTCATCACTATCGCGTTCAAAACGATGTGTACATCTCACACAAGTCTCGATTTAGGGAGACCTTCTTATTGTTTCGTTAGTTTCCTTCAAATTGTCAAAGAAAGAGGTGATTAGGAGTCTTATTACTTCGTTCTAGTTTGATTAGCATCTAAAGGAGCAATCTCATCACTATCGCGTTCAAAACGATGTGTACATCTCACACAAGTCTCGATTTAGGGAAGCCTTCTTATTGTTTCGTTAGTTTCCTTCAAATTGTCAAAGAAAGAGGTGATTAGGAGTCTTATTACTTCGTTCTAGTTTGATTAGCATCAGAAGGAGCAATCTCATCACTATCGCGTTCAAAACGATGTGTACATCTCACACAAGTCTCGATTTAGGGAGACCTTCTTATTGTTTCGTTAGTTTCCTTCAAATTGTCAAAGAAAGAGGTGATTAGGAGTCTTATTACTTCGTTCTAGTTTGATTAGCATCAGAAGGAGCAATCTCATCACTATCGCGTTCAAAACGATGTGTACATCTCACACAAGTCTCGATTTAGGGAGACCTTCTTATTGTTTCGTTAGTTTCCTTCAAATTGTCAAAGAAAGAGGTGATTAGGAGTCTTATTACTTCGTTCTAGTTTGATTAGCATCTAAAGGAGCAATCTCATCACTATCGCGTTCAAAACGATGTGTACATCTCACACAAGTCTCGATTTAGGGAAGCCTTCTTATTGTTTCGTTAGTTTCCTTCAAATTGTCAAAGAAAGAGGTGATTAGGAGTCTTATTACTTCGTTCTAGTTTGATTAGCATCTAAAGGAGCAATCTCATCACTATCGCGTTCAAAACGATGTGTACATCTCACACAAGTCTCGATTTAGGGAGACCTTCTTATTGTTTCGTTAGTTTCCTTCAAATTGTCAAAGAAAGAGGTGATTAGGAGTCTTATTACTTCGTTCTAGTTTGATTAGCATCAGAAGGAGCAATCTCATCACTATCGCGTTCAAAACGATGTGTACATCTCACACAAGTCTCGATTTAGGGAAGCCTTCTTATTGTTTCGTTAGTTTCCTTCAAATTGTCAAAGAAAGAGGTGATTAGGAGTCTTATTACTTCGTTCTAGTTTGATTAGCATCTAAAGGAGCAATCTCATCACTATCGCGTTCAAAACGATGTGTACATCTCACACAAGTCTCGATTTAGGGAAGCCTTCTTATTGTTTCGTTAGTTTCCTTCAAATTGTCAAAGAAAGAGGTGATTAGGAGTCTTATTACTTCGTTCTAGTTTGATTAGCATCAGAAGGAGCAATCTCATCACTATCGCGTTCAAAACGATGTGTACATCTCACACAAGTCTCGATTTAGGGAAGCCTTCTTATTGTTTCGTTAGTTTCCTTCAAATTGTCAAAGAAAGAGGTGATTAGGAGTCTTATTACTTCGTTCTAGTTTGATTAGCATCTAAAGGAGCAATCTCATCACTATCGCGTTCAAAACGATGTGTACATCTCACACAAGTCTCGATTTAGGGAGACCTTCTTATTGTTTCGTTAGTTTCCTTCAAATTGTCAAAGAAAGAGGTGATTAGGAGTCATATTACTTCGTTCTAGTTTGATTAGCATCTAAAGGAGCAATCTCATCACTATCGCGTTCAAAACGATGTGTACATCTCACACAAGTCTCGATTTAGGGAGACCTTCTTATTGTTTCGTTAGTTTCCTTCAAATTGTCAAAGAAAGAGGTGATTAGGAGTCTTATTACTTCGTTCTAGTTTGATTAGCATCTAAAGGAGCAATCTCATCACTATCGCGTTCAAAACGATGTGTACATCTCACACAAGTCTCGATTTAGGGAGACCTTCTTATTGTTTCGTTAGTTTCCTTCAAATTGTCAAAGAAAGAGGTGATTAGGAGTCATATTACTTCGTTCTAGTTTGATTAGCATCTAAAGGAGCAATCTCATCACTATCGCGTTCAAAACGATGTGTACATCTCACACAAGTCTCGATTTAGGGAAGCCTTCTTATTGTTTCGTTAGTTTCCTTCAAATTGTCAAAGAAAGAGGTGATTAGGAGTCTTATTACTTCGTTCTAGTTTGATTAGCATCAGAAGGAGCAATCTCATCACTATCGCGTTCAAAACGATGTGTACATCTCACACAAGTCTCGATTTAGGGAGACCTTCTTATTGTTTCGTTAGTTTCCTTCAAATTGTCAAAGAAAGAGGTGATTAGGAGTCTTATTACTTCGTTCTAGTTTGATTAGCATCTAAAGGAGCAATCTCATCACTATCGCGTTCAAAACGATGTGTACATCTCACACAAGTCTCGATTTAGGGAGACCTTCTTATTGTTTCGTTAGTTTCCTTCAAATTGTCAAAGAAAGAGGTGATTAGGAGTCTTATTACTTCGTTCTAGTTTGATTAGCATCAGAAGGAGCAATCTCATCACTATCGCGTTCAAAACGATGTGTACATCTCACACAAGGCTCGATTTAGGGAGACCTTCTTATTGTTTCATTAGTTTCCTTCAAATTGTCAAAGAAAGAGGTGATTAGGAGTCATATTACTTCGTTCTAGTTTGATTAGCATCTAAAGGAGCAATCTCATCACTATGGCGTTCAAAACGATATGTACATCTCACACAAGGCTCGATTTAGGGAGCCTTCTTATTGTTTCGTTAGTTTCCTTCAAATTGTCAAAGAAAGAGGTGATTAGGAGTCTCATTACTTCGTTCTAGTTTGATTAGCATCAGAAGGAGCAATCTCATCACTATCGCGTTCAAAACGATGTGTACATCTCACACAAATCTTGATTTAGGGAGACCTTCTTATTGTTTCGTTAGTTTCCTTCAAATTGTCAAAGAAAGAGGTGATTAGGAGTCTTATTACTCCGTTCTAGTTTGATTAGCATCTAAAGAAGCAATCTCATCACTATCGCGTTCAAAACGATGTGTACATCTCACACAAGTCTCGATTTAGGGAGACCTTCTTATTGTTTCGTTAGTTTCCTTCAAATTGTCAAAGAAAGAGGTGATTAGGAGTCTTATTACTTCGTTCTAGTTTGATTAGCATCAGAAGGAGCAATCTCATCACTATCGCGTTCAAAACGATGTGTACATCTCACACAAGTCTCGATTTAGGGAGACCTTCTTATTGTTTCGTTAGTTTCCTTCAAATTGTCAAAGAAAGAGGTGATTAGGAGTCATATTACTTCGTTCTAGTTTGATTAGCATCTAAAGGAGCAATCTCATCACTATCGCGTTCAAAACGATGTGTACATCTCACACAAGTCTCGATTTAGGGAGACCTTCTTATTGTTTCGTTAGTTTCCTTCAAATTGTCAAAGAAAGAGGTGATTAGGAGTCTTATTACTTCGTTCTAGTTTGATTAGCATCAGAAGGAGCAATCTCATCACTATCGCGTTCAAAACAATGTGTACATCTCACACAAGTCTCGATTTAGGGAGACCTTCTTATTGTTTCGTTAGTTTCCTTCAAATTGTCAAAGAAAGAGGTGATTAGGAGTCTTATTACTTCGTTCTAGTTTGATTAGCATCTAAAGGAGCAATCTCATCACTATCGCGTTCAAAACGATGTGTACATCTCACACAAGTCTCGATTTAGGGAAGCCTTCTTATTGTTTCGTTAGTTTCCTTCAAATTGTCAAAGAAAGAGGTGATTAGGAGTCTTATTACTTCGTTCTAGTTTGATTAGCATCTAAAGGAGCAATCTCATCACTATCGCGTTCAAAACGATGTGTACATCTCACACAAGTCTCGATTTAGGGAGACCTTCTTATTGTTTCGTTAGTTTCCTTCAAATTGTCAAAGAAAGAGGTGATTAGGAGTCATATTACTTCGTTCTAGTTTGATTAGCATCTAAAGGAGCAATCTCATCACTATCGCGTTCAAAACGATGTGTACATCTCACACAAGTCTCGATTTAGGGAAGCCTTCTTATTGTTTCGTTAGTTTCCTTCAAATTGTCAAAGAAAGAGGTGATTAGGAGTCTTATTACTTCGTTCTAGTTTGATTAGCATCAGAAGGAGCAATCTCATCACTATCGCGTTCAAAACGATGTGTACATCTCACACAAGTCTCGATTTAGGGAGACCTTCTTATTGTTTCGTTAGTTTCCTTCAAATTGTCAAAGAAAGAGGTGATTAGGAGTCTTATTACTTCGTTCTAGTTTGATTAGCATCTAAAGGAGCAATCTCATCACTATCGCGTTCAAAACGATGTGTACATCTCACACAAGTCTCGATTTAGGGAAGCCTTCTTATTGTTTCGTTAGTTTCCTTCAAATTGTCAAAGAAAGAGGTGATTAGGAGTCTTATTACTTCGTTCTAGTTTGATTAGCATCAGAAGGAGCAATCTCATCACTATCGCGTTCAAAACGATGTGTACATCTCACACAAGTCTCGATTTAGGGAGACCTTCTTATTGTTTCGTTAGTTTCCTTCAAATTGTCAAAGAAAGAGGTGATTAGGAGTCATATTACTTCGTTCTAGTTTGATTAGCATCTAAGGGAGCAATCTCATCACTATCGCGTTCAAAACGATGTGTACATCTCACACAAGTCTCGATTTAGGGAGACCTTCTTATTGTTTCGTTAGTTTCCTTCAAATTGTCAAAGAAAGAGGTGATTAGGAGTCTTATTACTTCGTTCTAGTTTGATTAGCATCAGAAGGAGCAATCTCATCACTATCGCGTTCAAAACGATGTGTACATCTCACACAAGTCTCGATTTAGGGAGACCTTCTTATTGGTTCGTTAGTTTCCTTCAAATTGTCAAAGAAAGAGGTGATTAGGAGTCATATTACTTCGTTCTAGTTTGATTAGCATCTAAAGGAGCAATCTCATCACTATCGCGTTCAAAACGATGTGTACATCTCACACAAGTCTCGATTTAGGGAAGCCTTCTTATTGTTTCGTTAGTTTCCTTCAAATTGTCAAAGAAAGAGGTGATTAGGAGTCTTATTACTTCGTTCTAGTTTGATTAGCATCAGAAGGAGCAATCTCATCACTATCGCGTTCAAAACGATGTGTACATCTCACACAAGTCTCGATTTAGGGAGACCTTCTTATTGTTTCGTTAGTTTCCTTCAAATTGTCAAAGAAAGAGGTGATTAGGAGTCTTATTACTTCGTTCTAGTTTGATTAGCATCTAAAGGAGCAATCTCATCACTATCGCGTTCAAAACGATGTGTACATCTCACACAAGTCTCGATTTAGGGAAGCCTTCTTATTGTTTCGTTAGTTTCCTTCAAATTGTCAAAGAAAGAGGTGATTAGGAGTCTTATTACTTCGTTCTAGTTTGATTAGCATCAGAAGGAGCAATCTCATCACTATCGCGTTCAAAACGATGTGTACATCTCACACAAGTCTCGATTTAGGGAGACCTTCTTATTGTTTCGTTAGTTTCCTTCAAATTGTCAAAGAAAGAGGTGATTAGGAGTCTTATTACTTCGTTCTAGTTTGATTAGCATCTAAAGGAGCAATCTCATCACTATCGCGTTCAAAACGATGTGTACATCTCACACAAGTCTCGATTTAGGGAAGCCTTCTTATTGTTTCGTTAGTTTCCTTCAAATTGTCAAAGAAAGAGGTGATTAGGAGTCTTATTACTTCGTTCTAGTTTGATTAGCATCTAAAGGAGCAATCTCATCACTATCGCGTTCAAAACGATGTGTACATCTCACACAAGTCTCGATTTAGGGAAGCCTTCTTATTGTTTCGTTAGTTTCCTTCAAATTGTCAAAGAAAGAGGTGATTAGGAGTCTTATTACTTCGTTCTAGTTTGATTAGCATCAGAAGGAGCAATCTCATCACTATCGCGTTCAAAACGATGTGTACATCTCACACAAGTCTCGATTTAGGGAAGCCTTCTTATTGTTTCGTTAGTTTCCTTCAAATTGTCAAAGAAAGAGGTGATTAGGAGTCTTATTACTTCGTTCTAGTTTGATTAGCATCTAAAGGAGCAATCTCATCACTATCGCGTTCAAAACGATGTGTACATCTCACACAAGTCTCGATTTAGGGAAGCCTTCTTATTGTTTCGTTAGTTTCCTTCAAATTGTCAAAGAAAGAGGTGATTAGGAGTCTTATTACTTCGTTCTAGTTTGATTAGCATCAGAAGGAGCAATCTCATCACTATCGCGTTCAAAACGATGTGTACATCTCACACAAGTCTCGATTTAGGGAAGCCTTCTTATTGTTTCGTTAGTTTCCTTCAAATTGTCAAAGAAAGAGGTGATTAGGAGTCTTATTACTTCGTTCTAGTTTGATTAGCATCTAAAGGAGCAATCTCATCACTATCGCGTTCAAAACGATGTGTACATCTCACACAAGTCTCGATTTAGGGAGACCTTCTTATTGTTTCGTTAGTTTCCTTCAAATTGTCAAAGAAAGAGGTGATTAGGAGTCATATTACTTCGTTCTAGTTTGATTAGCATCTAAAGGAGCAATCTCATCACTATCGCGTTCAAAACGATGTGTACATCTCACACAAGTCTCGATTTAGGGAGACCTTCTTATTGTTTCGTTAGTTTCCTTCAAATTGTCAAAGAAAGAGGTGATTAGGAGTCTTATTACTTCGTTCTAGTTTGATTAGCATCTAAAGGAGCAATCTCATCACTATCGCGTTCAAAACGATGTGTACATCTCACACAAGTCTCGATTTAGGGAGACCTTCTTATTGTTTCGTTAGTTTCCTTCAAATTGTCAAAGAAAGAGGTGATTAGGAGTCATATTACTTCGTTCTAGTTTGATTAGCATCTGAAGGAGCAATCTCATCACTATCGCGTTCAAAACGATGTGTACATCTCACACAAGTCTCGATTTAGGGAAGCCTTCTTATTGTTTCGTTAGTTTCCTTCAAATTGTCAAAGAAAGAGGTGATTAGGAGTCTTATTACTTCGTTCTAGTTTGATTAGCATCAGAAGGAGCAATCTCATCACTATCGCGTTCAAAACAATGTGTACATCTCACACAAGTCTTGATTTAGGGAGACCTTCTTATTGGTTCATTAGTTTCCTTCAAATTGTCAAAGAAAGAGGTGATTAGGAGTCTTATTACTTCGTTCTAGTTTGATTAGCATCTAAAGGAGCAATCTCATCACTATCGCGTTCAAAACGATGTGTACATCTCACACAAGTCTCGATTTAGGGAGACCTTCTTATTGTTTCGTTAGTTTCCTTCAAATTGTCAAAGAAAGAGGTGATTAGGAGTCTTATTACTTCGTTCTAGTTTGATTAGCATCAGAAGGAGCAATCTCATCACTATCGCGTTCAAAACAATGTGTACATCTCACACAAGTCTCGATTTAGGGAGACCTTCTTATTGTTTCGTTAGTTTCCTTCAAATTGTCAAAGAAAGAGGTGATTAGGAGTCATATTACTTCGTTCTAGTTTGATTAGCATCTAAAGGAGCAATCTCATCACTATCGCGTTCAAAACGATGTGTACATCTCACACAAGTCTCGATTTAGGGAAGCCTTCTTATTGTTTCGTTAGTTTCCTTCAAATTGTCAAAGAAAGAGGTGATTAGGAGTCTTATTACTTCGTTCTAGTTTGATTAGCATCTAAAGGAGCAATCTCATCACTATCGCGTTCAAAACGATGTGTACATCTCACACAAATCTCGATTTAGGGAGACCTTCTTATTGTTCATTCGTTTCCTTCAAATTGTCAAAGAAAGAGGTGATTAGGAGTCATATTACTTCGTTCTAGTTTGATTAGCATCTGAAGGAGCAATCTCATCACTGTCGCGTTAAAAACGATGTGTACATCTCACACAAGTCTCGATTTAGGAAGACCTTCTTATTGTTTCGTTAGTTTCCTTCAAATTGTCAAAGAAAGAGGTGATTAGGAGTCTTATTACTTCGTTCTAGTTTGATTAGCATCAGAAGGAGCAATCTCATCACTATCGCGTTCAAAACGATGTGTACATCTCACACAAGTCTCGATTTAGGGAGACCTTCTTATTGTTTCGTTAGTTTCCTTCAAATTGTCAAAGAAAGAGGTGATTAGGAGTCATATTACTTCGTTCTAGTTTGATTAGCATCTAAAGGAGCAATCTCATCACTATCGCGTTCAAAACGATGTGTACATCTCACACAAGTCTCGATTTAGGGAAGCCTTCTTATTGTTTCGTTAGTTTCCTTCAAATTGTCAAAGAAAGAGGTGATTAGGAGTCTTATTACTTCGTTCTAGTTTGATTAGCATCAGAAGGAGCAATCTCATCACTATCGCGTTCAAAACGATGTGTACATCTCACACAAGTCTCGATTTAGGGAGACCTTCTTATTGTTTCGTTAGTTTCCTTCAAATTGTCAAAGAAAGAGGTGATTAGGAGTCTTATTACTTCGTTCTAGTTTGATTAGCATCTAAAGGAGCAATCTCATCACTATCGCGTTCAAAACGATGTGTACATCTCACACAAGTCTCGATTTAGGGAGACCTTCTTATTGTTTCGTTAGTTTCCTTCAAATTGTCAAAGAAAGAGGTGATTAGGAGTCTTATTACTTCGTTCTAGTTTGATTAGCATCTAAAGGAGCAATCTCATCACTATCGCGTTCAAAACGATGTGTACATCTCACACAAGTCTCGATTTAGGGAAGCCTTCTTATTGTTTCGTTAGTTTCCTTCAAATTGTCAAAGAAAGAGGTGATTAGGAGTCTTATTACTTCGTTCTAGTTTGATTAGCATCAGAAGGAGCAATCTCATCACTATCGCGTTCAAAACGATGTGTACATCTCACACAAGTCTCGATTTAGGGAAGCCTTCTTATTGTTTCGTTAGTTTCCTTCAAATTGTCAAAGAAAGAGGTGATTAGGAGTCTTATTACTTCGTTCTAGTTTGATTAGCATCTAAAGGAGCAATCTCATCACTATCGCGTTCAAAACGATGTGTACATCTCACACAAGTCTCGATTTAGGGAGACCTTCTAATTGTTTCATTAGTTTCCTTCAAATTGTCAAAGAAAGAGGTGATTAGGAGTCTTATTACTTCGTTCTAGTTTGATTAGCATCTAAGTGAGCAATCTCATCACTATCGCGTTCAAAACGATGTGTACATCTCACACAAGTCTCGATTTAGGGAGACCTTCTAATTGTTTCGTTAGTTTCCTTCAAATTGTCAAAGAAAGAGGTGATTAGGAGTCTTATTACTTCGTTCTAGTTTGATTAGCATCTAAAGGAGCAATCTCATCACTATCGCGTTCAAAACGATGTGTACATCTCACACAAGTCTCGATTTAGGGAGACCTTCTTATTGTTTCGTTAGTTTCCTTCAAATTGTCAAAGAAAGAGGTGATTAGGAGTCATATTACTTCGTTCTAGTTTGATTAGCATCTAAAGGAGCAATCTCATCACTATCGCGTTCAAAACGATGTGTACATCTCACACAAGTCTCGATTTAGGGAAGCCTTCTTATTGTTTCGTTAGTTTCCTTCAAATTGTCAAAGAAAGAGGTGATTAGGAGTCTTATTACTTCGTTCTAGTTTGATTAGCATCTAAAGGAGCAATCTCATCACTATCGCGTTCAAAACGATGTGTACATCTCACACAAGTCTCGATTTAGGGAAGCCTTCTTATTGTTTCGTTAGTTTCCTTCAAATTATCAAAGAAAGAGGTGATTAGGAGTCTTATTACTTCGTTCTAGTTTGATTAGCATCAGAAGGAGCAATCTCATCACTATCGCGTTCAAAACGATGTGTACATCTCACACAAGTCTCGATTTAGGGAGACCTTCTTATTGTTTCGTTAGTTTCCTTCAAATTGTCAAAGAAAGAGGTGATTAGGAGTCTTATTACTTCGTTCTAGTTTGATTAGCATCTAAAGGAGCAATCTCATCACTATCGCGTTCAAAACGATGTGTACATCTCACACAAGTCTCGATTTAGGGAGACCTTCTTATTGTTTCGTTAGTTTCCTTCAAATTGTCAAAGAAAGAGGTGATTAGGAGTCTTATTACTTCGTTCTAGTTTGATTAGCATCAGAAGGAGCAATCTCATCACTATCGCGTTCAAAAACAATGTGTACATCTCACACAAGTCTTGATTTAGGGAGACCTTCTTATTGTTTCGTTAGTTTCCTTCAAATTGTCAAAGAAAGAGGTGATTAGGAGTCTTATTACTTCGTTCTAGTTTGATTAGCATCTAAAGGAGCAATCTCATCACTATCGCGTTCAAAACGATGTGTACATCTCACACAAGTCTCGATTTAGGGAGACCTTCTTATTGTTTCGTTAGTTTCCTTCAAATTGTCAAAGAAAGAGGTGATTAGGAGTCTTATTACTTCGTTCTAGTTTGATTAGCATCAGAAGGAGCAATCTCATCACTATCGCGTTCAAAACGATGTGTACATCTCACACAAGTCTCGATTTAGGGAGACCTTCTTATTGTTTCGTTAGTTTCCTTCAAATTGTCAAAGAAAGAGGTGATTAGGAGTCTTATTACTTCGTTCTAGTTTGATTAGCATCAGAAGGAGCAATCTCATCACTATCGCGTTCAAAACGATGTGTACATCTCACACAAGTCTCGATTTAGGGAAGCCTTCTTATTGTTTCGTTAGTTTCCTTCAAATTGTCAAAGAAAGAGGTGATTAGGAGTCTTATTACTTCGTTCTAGTTTGATTAGCATCAGAAGGAGCAATCTCATCACTATCGCGTTCAAAACGATGTGTACATCTCACACAAGTCTCGATTTAGGGAAGCCTTCTTATTGTTTCGTTAGTTTCCTTCAAATTGTCAAAGAAAGAGGTGATTAGGAGTCTTATTACTTCGTTCTAGTTTGATTAGCATCTAAAGGAGCAATCTCATCACTATCGCGTTCAAAACGATGTGTACATCTCACACAAGTCTCGATTTAGGGAAGCCTTCTTATTGTTTCGTTAGTTTCCTTCAAATTGTCAAAGAAAGAGGTGATTAGGAGTCTTATTACTTCGTTCTAGTTTGATTAGCATCAGAAGGAGCAATCTCATCACTATCGCGTTCAAAACGATGTGTACATCTCACACAAGTCTCGATTTAGGGAGACCTTCTTATTGTTTCGTTAGTTTCCTTCAAATTGTCAAAGAAAGAGGTGATTAGGAGTCTTATTACTTCGTTCTAGTTTGATTAGCATCTAAAGGAGCAATCTCATCACTATCGCGTTCAAAACGATGTGTACATCTCACACAAGTCTCGATTTAGGGAGACCTTCTTATTGTTTCGTTAGTTTCCTTCAAATTGTCAAAGAAAGAGGTGATTAGGAGTCTTATTACTTCGTTCTAGTTTGATTAGCATCTAAAGGAGCAATCTCATCACTATCGCGTTCAAAACGATGTGTACATCTCACACAAGTCTCGATTTAGGGAAGCCTTCTTATTGTTTCGTTAGTTTCCTTCAAATTGTCAAAGAAAGAGGTGATTAGGAGTCTTATTACTTCGTTCTAGTTTGATTAGCATCAGAAGGAGCAATCTCATCACTATCGCGTTCAAAACGATGTGTACATCTCACACAAGTCTCGATTTAGGGAGACCTTCTTATTGTTTCGTTAGTTCCTTCAAATTGTCAAAGAAAGAGGTGATTAGGAGTCATATTACTTCGTTCTAGTTTGATTAGCATCTAAAGGAGCAATCTCATCACTATCGCGTTCAAAACGATGTGTACATCTCACACAAGTCTCGATTTAGGGAAGCCTTCTTATTGTTTCGTTAGTTTCCTTCAAATTGTCAAAGAAAGAGGTGATTAGGAGTCTTATTACTTCGTTCTAGTTTGATTAGCATCAGAAGGAGCAATCTCATCACTATCGCGTTCAAAACGATGTGTACATCTCACACAAGTCTCGATTTAGGGAAGCCTTCTTATTGTTTCGTTAGTTTCCTTCAAATTGTCAAAGAAAGAGGTGATTAGGAGTCTTATTACTTCGTTCTAGTTTGATTAGCATCTAAAGGAGCAATCTCATCACTATCGCGTTCAAAACGATGTGTACATCTCACACAAGTCTCGATTTAGGGAAGCCTTCTTATTGTTTCGTTAGTTTCCTTCAAATTGTCAAAGAAAGAGGTGATTAGGAGTCTTATTACTTCGTTCTAGTTTGATTAGCATCAGAAGGAGCAATCTCATCACTATCGCGTTCAAAACGATGTGTACATCTCACACAAGTCTCGATTTAGGGAAGCCTTCTTATTGTTTCGTTAGTTTCCTTCAAATTGTCAAAGAAAGAGGTGATTAGGAGTCTTATTACTTCGTTCTAGTTTGATTAGCATCAGAAGGAGCAATCTCATCACTATCGCGTTCAAAACGATGTGTACATCTCACACAAGTCTCGATTTAGGGAAGCCTTCTTATTGTTTCGTTAGTTTCCTTCAAATTGTCAAAGAAAGAGGTGATTAGGAGTCATATTACTTCGTTCTAGTTTGATTAGCATCAGAAGGAGCAATCTCATCACTATCGCGTTCAAAACGATGTGTACATCTCACACAAGTCTCGATTTAGGGAAGCCTTCTTATTGTTTCGTTAGTTTCCTTCAAATTGTCAAAGAAAGAGGTGATTAGGAGTCTTATTACTTCGTTCTAGTTTGATTAGCATCAGAAGGAGCAATCTCATCACTATCGCGTTCAAAACAATGTGTACATCTCACACAAGTCTTGATTTAGGGAGACCTTCTTATTGTTTCGTTAGTTTCCTTCAAATTGTCAAAGAAAGAGGTGATTAGGAGTCATATTACTTCGTTCTAGTTTGATTAGCATCTAAAGGAGCAATCTCATCACTATCGCGTTCAAAACGATGTGTACATCTCACACAAGTCTCGATTTAGGGAGACCTTCTTATTGTTTCGTTAGTTTCCTTCAAATTGTCAAAGAAAGAGGTGATTAGGAGTCTTATTACTTCGTTCTAGTTTGATTAGCATCAGAAGGAGCAATCTCATCACTATCGCGTTCAAAACGATGTGTACATCTCACACAAGTCTCGATTTAGGGAAGCCTTCTTATTGTTTCGTTAGTTTCCTTCAAATTGTCAAAGAAAGAGGTGATTAGGAGTCTTATTACTTCGTTCTAGTTTGATTAGCATCAGAAGGAGCAATCTCATCACTATCGCGTTCAAAACGATGTGTACATCTCACACAAGTCTCGATTTAGGGAGACCTTCTTATTGTTTCGTTAGTTTCCTTCAAATTGTCAAAGAAAGAGGTGATTAGGAGTCTTATTACTTCGTTCTAGTTTGATTAGCATCTAAAGGAGCAATCTCATCACTATCGCGTTCAAAACGATGTGTACATCTCACACAAGTCTCGATTTAGGGAAGCCTTCTTATTGTTTCGTTAGTTTCCTTCAAATTGTCAAAGAAAGAGGTGATTAGGAGTCATATTACTTCGTTCTAGTTTGATTAGCATCTAAAGGAGCAATCTCATCACTATCGCGTTCAAAACAATGTGTACATCTCACACAAGTCTCGATTTAGGGAAGCCTTCTTATTGTTTCGTTAGTTTCCTTCAAATTGTCAAAGAAAGAGGTGATTAGGAGTCTTATTACTTCGTTCTAGTTTGATTAGCATCAGAAGGAGCAATCTCATCACTATCGCGTTCAAAACGATGTGTACATCTCACACAAGTCTCGATTTAGGGAGACCTTCTTATTGTTTCGTTAGTTTCCTTCAAATTGTCAAAGAAAGAGGTGATTAGGAGTCATATTACTTCGTTCTAGTTTGATTAGCATCTAAAGGAGCAATCTCATCACTATCGCGTTCAAAACGATGTGTACATCTCACACAAGTCTCGATTTAGGGAGACCTTCTTATTGTTTCGTTAGTTTCCTTCAAATTGTCAAAGAAAGAGGTGATTAGGAGTCTTATTACTTCGTTCTAGTTTGATTAGCATCAGAAGGAGCAATCTCATCACTATCGCGTTCAAAACGATGTGTACATCTCACACAAGTCTCGATTTAGGGAGACCTTCTTATTGTTTCGTTAGTTTCCTTCAAATTGTCAAAGAAAGAGGTGATTAGGAGTCTTATTACTTCGTTCTAGTTTGATTAGCATCTAAAGGAGCAATCTCATCACTATCGCGTTCAAAACGATGTGTACATCTCACACAAGTCTCGATTTAGGGAGACCTTCTTATTGTTTCGTTAGTTTCCTTCAAATTGTCAAAGAAAGAGGTGATTAGGAGTCTTATTACTTCGTTCTAGTTTGATTAGCATCAGAAGGAGCAATCTCATCACTATCGCGTTCAAAACGATGTGTACATCTCACACAAGTCTCGATTTAGGGAGACCTTCTTATTGTTTCGTTAGTTTCCTTCAAATTGTCAAAGAAAGAGGTGATTAGGAGTCTTATTACTTCGTTCTAGTTTGATTAGCATCAGAAGGAGCAATCTCATCACTATCGCGTTCAAAACGATGTGTACATCTCACACAAGTCTCGATTTAGGGAAGCCTTCTTATTGTTTCGTTAGTTTCCTTCAAATTGTCAAAGAAAGAGGTGATTAGGAGTCTTATTACTTCGTTCTAGTTTGATTAGCATCAGAAGGAGCAATCTCATCACTATCGCGTTCAAAACGATGTGTACATCTCACACAAGTCTCGATTTAGGAAGACCTTCTTATTGTTTCGTTAGTTTCCTTCAAATTGTCAAAGAAAGAGGTGATTAGGAGTCTTATTACTTCGTTCTAGTTTGATTAGCATCTAAAGGAGCAATCTCATCACTATCGCGTTCAAAACGATGTGTACATCTCTCACACAAGTCTCGATTTAGGGGAGCCTTCTTATTGTTTCGTTAGTTTCCTTCAAATTATCAAAGAAAGAGGTGATTAGGAGTCTTATTACTTCGTTCTAATTTGATTAGCATCAGAAGGAGCAATCTCATCACTATCGCGTTCAAAACGATGTGTACATCTCACACAAGTCTCGATTTAGGGAGACCTTCTTATTGTTTCATTAGTTTCCTTCAAATTGTCAAAGAAAGAGGTGATTAGGAGTCTTATTACTTCGTTCTAGTTTGATTAGCATCAGAAGGAGCAATCTCATCACTATCGCGTTCAAAACGATGTGTACATCTCACACAAGTCTCGATTTAGGGAAGCCTTCTTATTGTTTCGTTAGTTTCCTTCAAATTGTCAAAGAAAGAGGTGATTAGGAGTCATATTACTTCGTTCTAGTTTGATTAGCATCAGAAGGAGCAATCTCATCACTATCGCGTTCAAAACAATGTGTACATCTCACACAAGTCTCGATTTAGGGAGACCTTCTTATTGTTTCGTTAGTTTCCTTCAAATTGTCAAAGAAAGAGGTGATTAGGAGTCATATTACTTCGTTCTAGTTTGATTAGCATCTAAAGGAGCAATCTCATCACTATCGCGTTCAAAACGATGTGTACATCTCACACAAGTCTCGATTTAGGGAGACCTTCTTATTGTTTCGTTAGTTTCCTTCAAATTGTCAAAGAAAGAGGTGATTAGGAGTCTTATTACTTCGTTCTAGTTTGATTAGCATCAGAAGGAGCAATCTCATCACTATCGCGTTCAAAACGATGTGTACATCTCACACAAGTCTCGATTTAGGGAGACCTTCTTATTGTTTCGTTAGTTTCCTTCAAATTGTCAAAGAAAGAGGTGATTAGGAGTCTTATTACTTCGTTCTAGTTTGATTAGCATCAGAAGGAGCAATCTCATCACTATCGCGTTCAAAACGATGTGTACATCTCACACAAGTCTCGATTTAGGGAGACCTTCTTATTGTTTCGTTAGTTTCCTTCAAATTGTCAAAGAAAGAGGTGATTAGGAGTCTTATTACTTCGTTCTAGTTTGATTAGCATCAGAAGGAGCAATCTCATCACTATCGCGTTCAAAACGATGTGTACATCTCACACAAGTCTCGATTTAGGGAAGCCTTCTTATTGTTTCGTTAGTTTCCTTCAAATTGTCAAAGAAAGAGGTGATTAGGAGTCTTATTACTTCGTTCTAGTTTGATTAGCATCAGAAGGAGCAATCTCATCACTATCGCGTTCAAAACGATGTGTACATCTCACACAAGTCTCGATTTAGGGAAGCCTTCTTATTGTTTCGTTAGTTTCCTTCAAATTGTCAAAGAAAGAGGTGATTAGGAGTCTTATTACTTCGTTCTAGTTTGATTAGCATCAGAAGGAGCAATCTCATCACTATCGCGTTCAAAACGATGTGTACATCTCACACAAGTCTCGATTTAGGGAGACCTTCTTATTGTTTCGTTAGTTTCCTTCAAATTGTCAAAGAAAGAGGTGATTAGGAGTCATATTACTTCGTTCTAGTTTGATTAGCATCTAAAGGAGCAATCTCATCACTATCGCGTTCAAAACGATGTGTACATCTCACACAAGTCTCGATTTAGGGAGACCTTCTTATTGTTTCGTTAGTTTCCTTCAAATTGTCAAAGAAAGAGGTGATTAGGAGTCTTATTACTTCGTTCTAGTTTGATTAGCATCTAAAGGAGCAATCTCATCACTATCGCGTTCAAAACGATGTGTACATCTCACACAAGTCTCGATTTAGGGAAGCCTTCTTATTGTTTCGTTAGTTTCCTTCAAATTATCAAAGAAAGAGGTGATTAGGAGTCTTATTACTTCGTTCTAGTTTGATTAGCATCTAAAGGAGCAATCTCATCACTATCGCGTTCAAAACAATGTGTACATCTCACACAAGTCTCGATTTAGGGAAGCCTTCTTATTGTTTCGTTAGTTTCCTTCAAATTGTCAAAGAAAGAGGTGATTAGGAGTCTTATTACTTCGTTCTAGTTTGATTAGCATCAGAAGGAGCAATCTCATCACTATCGCGTTCAAAACGATGTGTACATCTCACACAAGTCTTGATTTAGGGAGACCTTCTTATTGTTTCATTAGTTTCCTTCAAATTGTCAAAGAAAGAGGTGATTAGGAGTCATATTACTTCGTTCTAGTTTGATTAGCATCTAAAGGAGCAATCTCATCACTATCGCGTTCAAAACGATGTGTACATCTCACACAAGTCTCGATTTAGGGAGACCTTCTTATTGTTTCGTTAGTTTCCTTCAAATTGTCAAAGAAAGAGGTGATTAGGAGTCTTATTACTTCGTTCTAGTTTGATTAGCATCAGAAGGAGCAATCTCATCACTATCGCGTTCAAAACGATGTGTACATCTCACACAAGTCTCGATTTAGGGAGACCTTCTTATTGGTTCGTTAGTTCCTTCAAATTGTCAAAGAAAGAGGTGATTAGGAGTCATATTACTTCGTTCTAGTTTGATTAGCATCAGAAGGAGCAATCTCATCACTATCGCGTTCAAAACGATGTGTACATCTCACACAAGTCTCGATTTAGGGAAGCCTTCTTATTGTTTCGTTAGTTTCCTTCAAATTGTCAAAGAAAGAGGTGATTAGGAGTCTTATTACTTCGTTCTAGTTTGATTAGCATCAGAAGGAGCAATCTCATCACTATCGCGTTCAAAACGATGTGTACATCTCACACAAGTCTCGATTTAGGGAGACCTTCTTATTGTTTCGTTAGTTTCCTTCAAATTGTCAAAGAAAGAGGTGATTAGGAGTCTTATTACTTTGTTCTAGTTTGATTACCATCAGAAGGAGCAATCTCATCACTATCGCGTTCAAAACGATGTGTACATCTCACATTAGTCTCGATTTAGGGAAGCCTTCTTATTGTTTCGTTAGTTTCCTTCAATTTATCAAAGAAAGAGGTGATTAGGAGTCTTATTACTTCGTTCTAGTTTGATTAGCATCAGAAGGAGCAATCTCATCACTATCGCGTTCAAAACGATGTGTACATCTCACACAAGTCTCGATTTAGGGAGACCTTCTTATTGTTTCGTTAGTTTCCTTAAAATTGTCAAAGAAAGAGGTGATTAGGAGTCTTATTACTTCGTTCGAGTTTGATTAGCATCAAAGGAGCAATCTCATCACTATCGCGTTCAAAACGATGTGTACATCTCACACAAGTCTCGATTTAGGGAAGCCTTCTTATTGTTTCGTTAGTTTCCTTCAAATTATCAAAGAAAGAGGTGATTAGGAGTCTTATTACTTCGTTCTAGTTTGATTAGCATCAGAAGGAGCAATCTCATCACTATCGCGTTCAAAACGATGTGTACATCTCACACAAGTCTCGATTTAGGGAAGCCTTCTTATTGTTTCGTTAGTTTCCTTCAAATTATCAAAGAAAGAGGTGATTAGGAGTCTTATTACTTCGTTCTAGTTTGAT
The DNA here is from genome assembly GCA_034770075.1 of Aralia elata. Taxonomy (NCBI): domain Eukaryota; kingdom Viridiplantae; phylum Streptophyta; class Magnoliopsida; order Apiales; family Araliaceae; genus Aralia; species Aralia elata. The sequence goes on from CM068378.1 coordinate 37,658,595, forward strand.
TTGTTAGGTTTGTATAACGCGAACATGCAATCAAATTACATTAATAAAGCGGAAGCGCGATAAAATCAGATTTTAAAATTTTATACAAACCATCACCATGATCTTTCTTTATGCACAATTATTAATATACAACGCAAGAGATGGAGAATAAGCATTATAACCCTTGTAGAATTCTAGCTCTCCTCAGGTACAAGTTCACCTTCCAATTCTTTTTCGCGGTTCTCCTTGAATTCCAACCGATTTAAATTCCCTTCCTTTGCTCAACGTTAGCCACCCAAGTGTTAGGGCCTTTCTAGAGGTGATCCCACCAAGGAATAAAACTTGTTCAAGAAGATGGGTGTTAGGCAAAACCCTAGTTTACTATCTCTATAGAATTTGTAAGTAACTCTCTACAATTCTTATGCAAGAGTGTGTAATACCCTTAATCTATGAATAAGACTTCTCTTTTATTTTATAGATGTATTGGACAAACCCTTTCCCTAAACTATTATAGGATTAGGGTTTCTATTCAAAATAAACACTCCTTTAACATTAAATTACCACTCCTAATCCAATTAGGAATCCTCCATGTGAGAAGTACTTTCTATTATTTATTTCCTAATCCCACTATTAGGAATACCAATAAACTTACTCTTATAGTAATAGTAATAACCTAATAAAGAATAATAAGCCACTCCTCCTCTTATTAATATTATATTTAATATATCTTAACCAAAATTAAATAATAAATAATTTAGCTATGTAATTTATTCTAACTCTCAAAGCCATAGACTAAATTAAATACACTTAACCTGATTATTACAATTATGCCCATTTACACTAATCTTAAATATATATTTTTTTCTTTGCGGTAGTGACCCTTTAGGTTCTCCATATTAATCCGGTTGTGAATACACCAAATCGAACAAACACAAAACATACCCACCACCCAACCCCCACAAACCAATCCAAAACCCAACCCACCAAATTCAACATCACCAATTTACCTCCCCCAACTCTCACCCCTCATCCCCTATCACCACATCAAATCCCCCCAACCTCCCCCACCCCTACCCAAACTATCCACTAACCTACCCAACCCAACCCCAACAACCCCCCCCACCATACCCCCCCTAACAAAAACATTCCTACTCCTACCATACACATACAACAAAACATATAACAAAACATACAAAACTCAAAATCCCATCCCCCCCCCCCAATAAACCATCCCAACTCCCCACCCAAAACCAAACCAAACCCAAATTCCCCCTTCAACATCTACCTACCCCAAACACCCCTCCACCCACTTCCAAACACCAAAACACTCCTATTACTCAACCCAAATAATCACCCAACCCCCCCCACAAACAATACCCCCCACCAACACCCCCCCCACCACCCCCAAATCAAACCCCACCCTTACAACCTTTCCCATACCCCCTACACCCACAACCCACCCCCCCTAACCACATCATCACACCCTTACACCTTCACCCAATAACCACCACACCACTCTTTCCAACCACAATCCCTTCTCTACCCCCACCCCAACTTACAACCCCTACTTCTCCCCCCTAACTATCCCAACAAACACACCTTTCCCCACCCACCAATCCAAACTATAACCCCCCCCCCCCCCCCCCCATCAACATCTCACCCACAACACCAACACCTCTCCTCCCCTACACACCACCACAACCCCTTCAACCCACCACCCCCCCCAAAAACTACCACCCCCCCACCTCAACTTTCCCCCCAAACCTAAATATCTACACACTCCAAACTTCACACCAACTCCATCACCCCCCACATCAACACCCCTCCAATACCACCCACATTTAAACACCCCCAAACACACCCCTCCCCATACTCACCCTACCCCATCCCCCCAAACCACTCTCCACCTCAACCCCCTACACATCCACCCCACAACCCCCCCACATCAATTCAATATATCACAACCAAACCCCCCACAACCCCCCCCCCAATCCACCCCTCCCCCCCACTACCATTACAACCACCCACAAAACACACCTATTCCTCAACTCATTTTTAATTAAATTACACCATCAACCTACTCATTCACATCCCATAATTACCAATCTCTACCCCCCCAACACCAACACTATCAAACACCCACAAACCTATCAACCCCCAACCACCCCCCATCCCTATCCCTCCACCCCTAATAATCCACCCCCTCATCTCCAACAATCCACAACCATAACATATCATCCCAAATCACCCACCCCCCACCCAATCCTAACCAAACCCTACACACCCAAATAACCCAATACCCACCCCCCCCCCCCCCCCACAAATCATAAATTACCCCCAAAACCCCCCCAACCCATCCCCCCCCATAAACCTCACCTCAAACCAACCCTATTCAAATAACATACTAATTACCCCCCTACATCCCCCCCCAATCTCCAATAAACTCCCACACTTAAACCAACCCCCCCCCAACCCCCCATCCACATCAACCCCACAACCCACCTTTACCTACCAAACCTATTAAACACCCATACAACCCTATAAAATCACCTCCACATTACTTCACCCCCACCTTCCCAATTCACACCTTTCCTCACCTTCATTCCCCATGACCAGATCACACCACAAACCCAATTTTTCCCCAATAACTCTCTCAAACACATTCACCACACCATCTCCACACAATTCTAAATCCCCACATACTCTCCAAAACTCCACCCCCATACACAATAACCAATTTACCCCTCTCCCCAACCCCAAAACCCACACACAAACACTCCAACACACCCCCCTAAACACTTCATCCACCCCCCACCCACTACCCAACCATTCTTCCTTATAACTCCCCCAAAACACAAACCATACAATACTCCAATTATATAAAAACTATTCCTAACTAAACACCCCCCAAACCAACCCCACTACATACCCCCCCCCTCCTCACCCCATCCAAAATACTCCCAATTAACCCAAACCTAACCAAATCACCCCACCCCCCAAAAATCAATACACCACCCCCATCCAATAACCCACAAATCTCATAATACCCCACCCACCCATTCACATACTCAACCCCCCTCAAAATAAACCCCCCAATCCACCCCCCAACCAATTCATACACCACCCACCCAACACCACCCTTACAACAATCTTCCTTCCCTACACCCCACCCCAAAATCCCTCAACTACCACCTCCATCCCACCACTCCTACCCCCCCCACATTCCAATCTCCACTCATCCCCACCACCTTAAAACACACCTACCCCCCCCACCCAATCAATCCCCACCCCTAAACCCATGATACATTATTCTAAAACACATTACACCCCCCAATCCCAAATCCCCCCCCCTACAAAACAACAATCCCACTACCCCACTAATTCCCACACCTCCCAACAATATTCTACCACCCTCTTCACTAACCATTGTATCTCCACCCATTCATCCCCAAACTTCAAAACATTCCTACACCACAAAACATCTACAAAACACACACTCCAACACTACACACCCTTTGCCACCAACCAAACACAACCTAATTATCCACACCCCCAACAATCACCACCAACCTCCACTTCCACACCCCATCACCCCAAACCAAACATTATAAATTTTTCCCTTGCATAAATCGTAAACCTAAACTATACTAACAGCCCGCCTTAAACTTCCACCCCCTCTTTCACCCACTCAATACCCCCATATACTCCCAACCAACATTCCATCCCCATACCCCCCCCTGACCCAAATGTCTCCAAAAATCATTATGGACCCCACACCCCCCAACAATCCCTAACACATCCTTTTAGATACACCAACTCTCCCCACCCATAATTGCTCATCAACTACACCACAATCCCGACAAATAACCACTTTGAGACTATCTACAACATCCCACTACCAACCTTATTACTCCAACTGATATCACATATGCAATACTTCAAATGACCAAGACCCATCAACCTTAAGAAATAATACACTACCCCCACCACAATTCAAACTATTTCCAGTGCACCATCTCCTTTACAATTTACTAGTTTTTACAATTTGCACAATCAAATTCATGTACGATCAAGTAATACAAACGTATATACAACTAACTCTTACGGTTTCCAACAAAAACCATTATTCCGTTTATCACATAGAAACATACAAATTTTCTTAAATATAATACCAAAACCTTCCTTGTCCAACAACGGAAGTAACAACTTTTTCTAAAGCGCATTGTCCCATTCATAACAACTTATTACCTTAATAGACTTGCCCGTAGGCAATGCTAAACTATTAGTTCCTTTGGTTTACTGCAACAACCCTTTGCTCCATTCCCACCCATAAGATTTACTACATTCTATGTTTAGCTTTCTAACTTCTGCTTAGTCTCTGCATTGGATTGCATACGGTGAGATCTGACAGCCGGTATCCAATACCCAAGTAGAACATTGCACTTATAGAAAAATTTATTTCAATCATGAACAAACCCATATTTGATAACCGAAGCTTCACTACAGATTCTTCTGGTTTAGCTTTTTGTAAAGCTTACTCCTTACAATTTCCTTTCATGTGTCCAGGCTTATTGCATTTGGAAGCAAACTCCTTTGCTATTTGCATCAGTCTTTTTCTTATTGTCCTTTGTTTTTGACATCCATTTACCGTCTTTGAATTGTTCTTCTTATAAGAAGATCCTTTGGCCCTCTATCCCGCTTTCTTGGAAGGATCATTTACCAGATAGACTTGGTCTTTCTTGGTTGGGAATAGTGACTTTTTACGGTTGTCAACATGTTTTAAGCAACTCCGGCAGTCTGACATATAGCTTGTTCATGTGGAAATACACAACAATTTGTGAGAAAGAGTCTGGAAGTGGATTGCAAGATCAAATCTTGGATCAACTCTCCATCCATTTCAAACCAGTTGTCCAAATTGTTCCAATCAGATTGATCATTTTGAGGGCATTTGTCTATACTGTAGTGCCATCGGGTTATTCTTAGGACGGAAGAGCATCCTTAGATTATCTTATATCTAATAGTCCTACTTTCCTCACCCTTCAACTGCTTGAAGGTGCAGGAGTATAGTTAGGAGCAATCCATAGTTTTCATGCTGACGGCTGAAGCTCGGTTACTCATGGATGCGATGCATTGATGCATTGAGCCCAATGTGCATTCATCCTTGCCACTTTCTAAAAGTAGCAATCTCTTCCTCAGAGGCATTGTCGTGCAAAACCATTGCAGGGTTAAGCAATATTAAAGACATAAGATAGCTTTTCAGCCTTTGAGAACTATTCTCAAATTTTTTAACCAAGTCCTTTTCATACGCTCCGATTAATTAGCATCTAATATGCTCGCGCAGTGATAGTGAATGTTAGACATCGTAAAATTCTGTAAATGAATTTGTAATTTAACAACATTTTAGCCTACATTCATTTTTACTTAATTACCAAAATAAATTAGGTCTTTATTTAAAAATTGGTATCTCCCACTATTTTAATCGAAAGCTTATATTACCCTCAATATATATAGTTCGGCATATCTAATTAATGATTTGCTAGTAAGAATAAGGATCCCATTTCAAATTGTATATAGCCTTGTGTGAACACAACAAACGATATATAAAATAAATTAGGTAGAACAACATATTGTCAATTACTTCAACTATGTAACTCCATTCAATTTGCCTCTTAGATTATTTTGATAAAGTGTGACACATCCGAATCAAAATTATCCAAGTTATGTCCAACCTAGCACTTCCATATATTTCGAAAGAAAAACACTGTCCTTGTGTGACCACAAACAAAACAGCATCGTTCAGTCTATGTATACGCATAAAAATGTGATAAAAGGTGTGCAACATCTTTAAATATTTAATACTTGCCTTGTTGTGACAACAACAAACTTTTATATTAATTATTTAATACTCTATCGCTTTTACCATGCTAGAAGGCGACGTTCGATATTCCAAATATTCTTTGAACGGCTTAGGACTTAATATAATTTCTTTGAGGGGTTTTGATTATTATTTGTCTCATTTTGTTTAGCGCGCATGCACATATATATATAAAATACGCGTCATATTATTTGGACAATGCGAAGCATGTTGTATAATATATAATATTATACATTAGTAAGCATGCACATATAGAATACTATATTCTACCCGGATTGATTATGGACTTTTATTCTAGTTTGGTTCACTAGAGCCACCAAGTGAACCTAAAAGGTCAAACCTAGGGTTGCTAGAATTAAATTTAAATATAACTATTACATTAAAACCCGGGCTCCATTACAAACGGGTTCTTCAAGCGATTCCTTGCCCTTTTATCTCCAATTCTTCAAAAGTTTAAAATTCTAACTAAACCTATTACATAAACTATTTACAATAAATAGAAACCTTGATCAGCAGTCAAGGGGAAGTACGATAGGAGGGAGGATATGAATTTACATTAAGAAAAAAATTAGATGAAGACGAGGTACGCAGACCCCATTTATAAAAAACCATTCATTTAAGCATCCACTAAAATAAATCCAATCACACATTGGTCAGTAGTCCATAATCAATCCCTATTTTATTATCATACATATTCTCCTTTTGTATCCCTTAAATAACATTCATCTCATGAATAATAAAACCTTTCGCATTTATGCAGTGATATCATTTAATGGGCAATTAAAAGTTTACTAGAAAATCCAATTCAACTCTAATTAGTTATCATGAAAACAAAAATAAACTCCTTTATTTTAATCAAAATTCAAATAGTAATAAACTTATTTATTTTATTTAATCCAATTTTTTTTTTGAATAAAAATAATCTTCCTTTATTTATAACAAAATTCACATTATCAAAATAAAACTCCTTTATTTTAATTAA
>CM068378.1:37665530-37739133 GCA_034770075.1 Aralia elata
AAACCGTTGGACCACCTGAGTGTCAAAGGGAACCTGCGCGATCCAGTTGAAAAAGCCCAAACATGGGTAACTGAAATGGAAAAGTTTTTTTCACTGTAACCAACGTTAAGTAGAGGAACAAAAGACAATCTTTGCGAGCTTTTTGTCTCTAAAAGGTGAGGCAAACTTTTGGTGGGAAAACCACAAAAACCAGGGCTGGTGAAGGAGTAAGTTCCTTGGGTAAGATTCAAAAGAATTTTTCTTTTTGAAAATTACTTTTTCCTCCAACAAACTATGGCAAGACCGAATGGAGGTCAAATTTTTAGAACTAAAACAAGGGGAAATGACTGTACTCTCAATATACAGCAAGCCAAGTTTAAAAACGGAATTGTCTCGTTTTGTGCCCCCACATCAAGTAAACCTCTGAGACGAGAAAAACTAGGAGATTTGAGGAATGGTTTGAAAACCTCAGATAAGGAGGTTAGAATTATCAATCTTTCAGTTGAAGACATTTTCAGAGATTCTTGAGAAGGCGATGTCATAAGCTGAGATCGAGAATGAAAAATCTTCATCAAATTCCATAAGGATAAGATGAAGTCAGAATGAAGGGGGGAAAATTTAAAGGAGAAGTCAATACAGGGGGTAATAATAACAACCAAGAGGAAGTGGGATACATACCTTTTCTACTAAACTATTGGGGAGAAGGGAAATTAATTACACAGCAATAACAGCAAGCAACCCTAACCAATAGAAACCAGAATAAACAAAGTGGAACGATGTGCTATATTGTGGAAAGATACCATACAGGGAGTATGTTCGTAGGAAAAGGGGGTTTTACTGTTATAGCTGGTGGTCAAGAGGGCCATTATTCCTTCTGATTGTCCCTAAAGAAGAAATAACAACACTACCACTCAGAATCAATCAGAAATTTATAAATGCCTATAATTGTAGTGCAAACGAGGGTCACATATCTAGGAATGTCCAAAGAATAGGAACCAAACTGGGGGAGGGAATCAAACCACAAAGCAACACCCTCAAACCAACAAGTAGCAGGAGTTGGAGGTACAGGTCCGTCCAACCGTCCAGAACGTTTAATATGACGATGAGGGATGTTGTTACTTCACAAGACCGTGGTGACAGGTATCATCCCTATCGACACTTTAAATGCATATGTGTTATTCGACTCTGGTGCTACTTTGTTCATTTGTGTCTAATAGCTTTGCTAAAAATTTAACTATGCCAATGCGAAGACTTAGACATACCTTTCAACGTGGAAATTGCTAATAGAGAGATAATTCCGGTTAAAACTGTATATAAAGATTGTAACGTAGAGATTAAGGGACACAAGTTTCTTGTGAACCTCTTTCCTATACAGTTAGGGGAATTCGATATAATCTTAGGCATGGATTGGTTGGTTAATCATAATGCAATGATTGACTGCCATCGAAAGCGTGTAAACCTATTGACTAAGTCAAAGTCAAAGATAGTGTTTAACGGTGGTTGTTCACCTAAGCGATCTCGATGTCTGACAGTAATGCAAGCAGAAAGATTGCTTAGGAAGGGCTGCACAGGTTATTTGGCATATATAGTAGATACTCGAAAAGAAGGAGCGAAGCTAGATCAAATACCTGTAGTTAGAGAATTTCTGGATGTGTTTCCAGATGATTTACCAGGTTTACCTCCAGATAGAGAGATCGAATTTGTTATCGATCTTGCACCTGGTACGATGCCAGTTTCGAAGGCACCATACAGGATGGCACCAGTAGAATTGAAGGAGTTACTTGTGCAGTTACAAGAACTCTTAGACAAGAAATACATACAACCTAGTGTTTCACCTTGGGGAGCACCTGTGTTGTTTGTAAAGAAGAAGGACGGAACTTTAAGGTTATGTATTGACTATAGAGAATTAAATAAGTTGACCATAAAGAACAAATATCCTTTACCACGAATTGATGATTTGTTTGACCAGTTGAAAGGGGCCGAACACTTTTCGAAGATCGACTTACGATCAGGTTATCATCAATTAAAGGTAAGAAAAGAAGATGTGCCGAAGACAGCGTTTAGGACACGCTACGGACATTATGAGTTTCTTGTGATGTCTTTTGGATTAACAAATGCGCCAGCAGCATTCATGGATTTGATGAACCGAGTGTTTAAACCATGCTTAGACAAATTTGTCGTCGTGTTCATCGATGATATTTTAATATACTCGAGAACAAAGGAGGAACATTCTGAACACTTAAGGAATGTATTGGAGATATTACGCAAGGAACAACTTTATGCAAAGTTTTCCAAGTGTGAGTTCTGGTTGGAACGAGTCCAGTTCTTGGGTCATGTAATTGACAAGAATGGAATAGCGGTAGATCCAGCGAAGATAGACACGATTGTGAATTGGGAACAACCAACAACTCCAATAGAAGTACGAAGTTTTCTCGGTTTAGCAGGGTACTATAGGCGTTTTATACAAGATTTTTCAAAAATAGCAACCCCGCTAACCAATTTAACTCGAAAAACGGTAAAGTACGTTTGGACAGATAAATGTGAAGAAAGCTTCCAAAAGTTGAAGAAGCGATTAAGCATGGCACCAGTGTTATCTTTACCAGATGATACAGGAGGCCTTGTTGTTTATAGTGATGCGTCACACAAAGGATTAGGTTGTGTGCTGATGCAACATGGGAGAGTGATTGCATATGCATCAAGACAACTCAAAGATTATGAGAAGAGGTATCCTACACATGATCTTGAGTTAGCTGCTGTAGTATTTGCCTTGAAAATTTGGAGGCATTACTTGTATGGGGAAAAGTGTGAGATATATACAGATCACAAAAGTCTGAAATATATTTTCACAGAAGGAGTTAAACATGAGACAGAGGAGATGGCTAGAGTTGATAAAGGATTTTGACTGTGAAATCTTATATCATCCAGGGAAAGCCAACGTCGTAGCAGACGCGTTAAGTAGGAAGAATCAAGAAAAGTTGAACAGGATAACAAATAACGAGATATTGATAAAAGAGTTTGACAAACTTGAGATCGAGGTAAGAGTTCCAGTAAATTCTACCCAAAAGTTATTTGTTGTGGAAAATGGTTCAACTTTGTTAGAGAAAGTCAAGAGACTACAGGAGACGGATGCAGAGTGTCAGAAGTGTAAGACTGAAATAACCCATCAGAAGAATAACAAATTCAGAATAGATAAGGATGGAGTACTGAGGTACGAAGATAGAATTTGGGTACCCTCAGTACAAGAATTGAAAGATGAAATATTGAATGAAGCCCATAGTTCTAAGTTCGCTGTACATCCAGGTAGTACAAAAATGTACAAAGATTTAAGCCGACATTTTTGGTGGTCTAACATGAAAAGAGAAATAGCAGAATGGGTAAGTAAATGTTTAACGTGTCAAAGGGTTAAAGCTGAACATCAAAAGCCGAGTGGATTACTACAACCCTTAGAAATTCCTGAATGGAAATGGGAACATATTACCATGGACTTTGTTATAGGTCTTCCAAATACACAAAAAGGTCACAATGTCATTTGGGTAATTGTAGATCGTCTTACCAAGTCTGCTCATTTTCTACCCATAAAAGTCAACTTCAGTCTTGACCAGTTAGCCAAACTTTACATCAATGAGGTTATTTCTAGACATGGAGTCCCTATTTCTATAGTATCAGACCGAGATCCTCGTTTTACTTCAAACTTTTGGACAAGTCTCCAAAAACATTTAGGAACTCAGTTGAGATTAAGCACAGCCTATCACCCACAAACCGATGGACAGAGTGAGAGGACCATTCAAACATTGGAGGACATGTTGCGAGCTTGCATCATGGACTTCAAGGGAAGTTGGGAAGATCAGCTACCTTTAGTGGAGTTTGCCTACAACAATAGTTACCATGCCAGCATAGGAATGCCACCATTTGAAGCTCTGTATGGAAGGAAATGTAGGACGCCATTATGTTGGGACGAAGTCGGTGAACGACAAATGTTAGGACCCGAAATAGTTCAACAAACCACTGAGGTAGTTCGAATTATACGAGAAAGATTGCAAGCGTCTCAAGATCGACAGAAGAAGTATGCAGATCAACACAAGAAACTACAAGATTTCGATGTCGGTAGTCACATATTTTTAAAAGTATCTCCATGGAAAGGCAAAATACGTTTCGGTAAGAAGGGAAAATTGAGTCCGAGATTCATTGGACCATTTCAGATATCGAGGAGGATAGGCGAGGTAGCCTATGAGGTAGCCCTACCTCCCGAGTTAGAACATATTCATAACGTATTTCATGTGTCCGTGTTACGACCATACAAACCTGATTATAAACACGTTATCGATTACGAGCCCATTCAGGTTGAGAAAGATTTATCATAATGAAGACAATTCCCTATTGAAATCGTAGATAGGAAAAGAACAAAATTTACGGAATAAAGTGATAACCTTCAGTCAAAGTTATTTGGAGAATCAAAATGTAGAAGAAGCTACGTGGGAGCTTGAAGATAAAATGAGAGACAATTACCGCACATTTATTTTTATAATCCGCACTGTAATTTCGAGGACGAAATTCTTGTAAGTTGGGTTGAATGTAATATCCCAAAAAATTTCAAAATGTGATCTGACAAGATCTAATAAAGGTTGTCATTTTAAAAACCTAAAGAATGATGATTCGTAGATTTGTAATACAATTAAAGGTTATAACTATAACCTAAGTTATGTGCCATATGAATAAATAAGCTTGTATTGAACTTCAAATATGTTATATGTTTTCTGTTATGTGTAGTATTTTGTGTTTTTGGTTTAAGTAGTTTAACCTTAACACTTGTTAAAATCAAGAAGTTAATTTTAGGCTAAAACCTAAATTGGGAAAAAGGTTAAAACCTAAACCCTAAACCCTAAGGGATAAACCCTAGGAATAACCTAGGTTTTCTGGCGAAATGTGTACGTCGTAATAACATTCTGTTTTAAGATTTACCGGTAATACGATGTGAAAACACGTATTATCCAATAAAAGTTTTTCTCGAAAAACGTGCAAATTACTATTCATGGTAATAAGACAAAATAGGGAAAAAGACAAAAAGAAATATTTTTGTTACTTTTTGATCGTCTAACCATTTTCTGAGAAATAGTCGTCGAAAATACTATTCACCCAAAAACGCTTTGTGTCTTTTCGATTTTTCGAAGAATACGCGAATGTTAATATTACGAAGAAAGATGGAATATCCAATAAAATTAGAAAACGAAAAACGTAGTTTTTCGACTGTGGGATAAATTATAGAAGTTAAAAATGAAGAATGCAAGAATAAATACGAGTATAATACGAAATATTATACGATAGAATATAAGATTAATACGAGGTATAATACGCGCGAAATACGATGTAGATACGAATAAATAAACTAAGAATCCATGTAAACTTGAATCGACCAATCAGATGCAAGCATGATGTAATCATGACGTCATCTTCAAAGTAGCACAAAGATGATGTCATCTTCAAAGTAGCACAAAGATGATGTCATCATGATGTCATCATGATGTCGTGGATTAATGCGAAAAGACTATTATGCCCTAACTTAGGAAATCCTATAAATAGAAGCCCATCCCATCTTCATTTCTCACCAATTCACAAAATCAAAGAGCAAAATTACTCTCTAGATATATTTCAAGTATTGATAGTTGCCAATAAATAGTTAAAACTTCCAAATTTCAAAAGGTACTCATCTTAGTAGTTATAATGTTTCGATTTTAATTCGTAGTTATAAACTAATTATACATTTTACTAGTAGTTTATAATGTCAAAATTCATTTTATAGCTAGTGTAGTATATATCATGAATCACTAGTAGTTATAATGTCTAAATCATTACAACTATAGTGAAGAAATGATCAAATCGTAAGTAGTTATCATGTTCAAAATTTTTCAAAGTATTCTTCGTGTTCTTCGTGTTCTTCGTGTGGTCTTGAGTAAAAGTCATAAATCTAAACATAAGTAGGTTTATGATTTTGGTATTTTTATGTTATGAAGTTGTTATTGAGTCTTAGAACATGTTATCTTAAACAAATTAATGCTAGTGGTACCATGTTTCACCATGGTTAAACCCAAGATATTTTGAATCAAAGTAGACTCACAGACCTTTCTGCCCATTTTCCGATATTTTAAAGTCCAAATCTGCTTCTGTAATATAAAATAATATTGTAGAGGAGGAAATTCTAATGAATTTAGACTTAAGAATCACCCAAAAATGTTTTGAAACGAAAGAAGTTATGACAGTTTCCGTAAAGGAACGTCAAAGCTGAAAATTTTCTTAGAGGCTCTCGGGTTTAAGGACTTAAAAATGAGTTTTTGAGCTAGGGTGGTTATGGAGCCTATAACACCTATGAAAATAGTTAAGTCAAGTTATTAAATGACATATGAAGTAATATATAACGATGAATCTAACCGCTTATGCACTAAATGATTGTGTAGGGTTATTTTAAACAAGTTTGAGCTTAGTGTTTATTATCTTGGACACCAAGGCAAGTCTTCTAACTTTGTTATCTTTATGCAAGTACTATATCTTGCTATCAATTGTTTGTGAAGTTTATTGCTTCTTGTTCAGCATAACTTAAGAAATGAATCATTATTCATATATTGTTTATTCGAGCAGAAAATGTTGTGTTACAACCAAATTGTTTTGGTACGACATCTTATACTGAGAAATGGAACACCTTGATGTAAGGTGAACTGGAAAACCTTAAGATAAGGTGGTGACCGTTTGATTATATATCAACATAAATGGTAGGATGATATGCATACTCCTAGGATATTGGTTAGGCCTGATCCCCCTACCAGATATCCGAAATCAAGCTGTTCTAAGTCATCGAAGACTGATAGAACTGATTGAAACACATGGTTCATCTACTGAACCCTCAGTTATACATCTTTTGACATATTTCAACTCAAACACCTTGTGTTTTATATTTTCAAATAAACTTGTTGAGCATTTGTAGCTCATTCTTGCGTACATCTTTCTTTGCAGGTTTTAGATGGTTAATCCCGGAACTTCTTCAGGGACAGACAAGGGAAAAGGCCATGTTAATTAGTTTTATTTTACTGTTGTGAATGATTTCAAGTCTTATATGACTTTTGTTGTAATAAAGACACAGTATTGAGAATGATGTAACTTAACTTAATAATATTGTAATATATTATCACCTTTTATTATGTTAATTACGTTATACTCTAATCTTTAAATTGTTTAGAATGATTGTACTAAGTTAGTACAGTATCCATATGAACTATACATCTGAATGAGGGTATTGGATGATATTGAGAGTTCTGTAAGCTCTGGGGTTACACTTAATGAGCGCCGGTAAGGTGCCATCTTTACCGGAATGCGCCCCTCAGTTCTAGGAACAATCTTATCATTAATACTGTGAATGTCAGATAGATAGGAACTATTGATATGAAAGAGATATTCATCGGTTATAAATCTATACATCCTAGTGAGGGTATCCAAACACAGTTGAAGTTCTGACGAGAACTATTATCTGTTATGGGATACTGTGAACCTTGGATAGATAGAAGTTATATATTATGAATATTTATAGTTGAATAGTTTCACGTGAGCACCAAATCTGCTACAGGGAGTTGTAGAGAATTTGGGGGCGTCACAAGATTGCTCCCTTAGATGCTAATCAAACTAGAACGAAGTAATATGACTCCTAATCACCTCTTTCTTTGACAATTTGAAAGAAAGTAATGAAACAATAAGAAGGTCTCCCTAAATCGAGACTTGTGTGAGATGTACCCATCGTTTTGAATGCGATAGTGATGAGATTGCTCCTTTAGATGCTAATCAAACTAGAACGAAGTAATATGACTCCTAATCACCTCTTTCTTTGACAATTTGAAGGAACTAATGAACCAATAAGAAGGACTCCCTAAATCAAGACTTGTGTGAGATGTACACATTGTTTTGAACGCGATAGTGATGAGATTGCTCCTTCTAATGCGAATCAAACTAGAACGAAGTAATATGACTCCTAATCACCTCTTTCTTTGACAATTTGAAGGAACTAATGAACCAATAAGAAGGTCTCCCTAAATAAAGACTTGTGTAAGATGTACACATCGTTTTGAACGCGATAGTGATGATATTGCTCCTTTAGATGCTAATCAAACTAGAACGAAGTAATATGACTCCTAATCACCTCTTTCTTTAACAATTTGAAGGAAACTAACGAAACAATAAGAAGGTCTCCTTAAATCGAGACTTGTGTGAGATGTACACATCGTTTTGAACGCGATAGTGATGAGATTGCTCCTTTAGATGCTAATCAAACTAGAACGAAGTAATATGACTCCTAATCACCTCTTTCTTTGACAATTTGAAGGAACTAATGAACCAATAAGAAGGTCTCCCTAAATCAAGACTTGTGTGAGATGTACACATCGTTTTGAACGCGATAGTGATGATATTGCTCCTTTAGATGCTAATCAAACTAGAACGAAGTAATATGACTCCTAATCACCTCTTTCTTTGACAATTTGAAGGAAACGAACGAAAAAATAAGAAGGCTTCCCTAAATTGAGACTTGTAAGAGATGTACACATCGTTTTGAACGCGATAGTGATTAGATTGCTCCTTTAGATGCTAATCAAACTAGAACGAAGTAATATGACTCCTAATCACCTCTTTCTTTGACAATTTGAAGGAAACTAACGAAACAATAAGAAGGTCTCCCTAAATCGAGACTTGTGTGAGATGTACACATCGTTTTGAACGCGATAGTGATGAGATTGCTCCTTTAGATGCTAATCAAACTAGAACGAAGTAATATGACTCCTAATCACCTCTTTCTTTGACAATTTGAAGGAACTAATGAACCAATAAGAAGGTCTCCCTAAATCAAGACTTGTGTGAGATGTACACATCGTTTTGAACGCGATAGTGATGATATTGCTCCTTTAGATGCTAATCAAACTAGAACGAAGTAATATGACTCCTAATCACCTCTTTCTTTGACAATTTGAAGGAACTAACGAAACAATAAGAAGGCTTCCCTAAATCGAGACTTGTAAGAGATGTACACATCGTTTTGAACGCGATAGTGATGAGATTGCTCCTTTAGATGCTAATCAAACTAGAACGAAGTAATATGACTCCTAATCACCTCTTTCTTTGACAATTTGAAGGAACTAATGAACCAATAAGAAGGTCTCCCTAAATCAAGACTTGTGTGAGATGTACACATCGTTTTGAACGCGATAGTGATGATATTGCTCCTTTAGATGCTAATCAAACTAGAACGAAGTAATATGACTCCTAATCACCTCTTTCTTTGACAATTTGAAGGAAACTAACGAAACAATAAGAAGGTCTCCCTAAATCGAGACTTGTGTGAGATGTACACATCGTTTTGAACGCGATAGTGATGAGATTGCTCCTTTAGATGCTAATCAAACTAGAACGAAGTAATATGACTCCTAATCACCTCTTTCTTTGACAATTTGAAGGAAACTAATGAACCAATAAGAAGGTCTCCCTAAATAAAGACTTGTGTGAGATGTACACATCGTTTTGAACGCGATAGTGATGATATTGCTCCTTTAGATGCTAATCAAACTAGAACGAAGTAATATGACTCCTAATCACCTCTTTCTTTGACAATTTGAAGGAACTAACGAAACAATAAGAAGGCTTCCCTAAATCGAGACTTGTAAGAGATGTACACATCGTTTTGAACGCGATAGTGATGAGATTGCTCCTTTAGATGCTAATCAAACTAGAACGAAGTAATATGACTCCTAATCACCTCTTTCTTTGACAATTTGAAGGAAACTAACGAAACAATAAGAAGGTCTCCCTAAATCGAGACTTGTGTGAGATGTACACATCGTTTTGAACGCGATAGTGATGAGATTGCTCCTTTAGATGCTAATCAAACTAGAACGAAGTAATATGACTCCTAATCACCTCTTTCTTTGACAATTTGAAGGAACTAATGAACCAATAAGAAGGTCTCCCTAAATCAAGACTTGTGTGAGATGTACACATCGTTTTGAACGCGATAGTGATGATATTGCTCCTTTAGATGCTAATCAAACTAGAACGAAGTAATATGACTCCTAATCACCTCTTTCTTTGACAATTTGAAGGAACTAACGAAACAATAAGAAGGCTTCCCTAAATCGAGACTTGTAAGAGATGTACACATCGTTTTGAACGCGATAGTGATGAGATTGCTCCTTTAGATGCTAATCAAACTAGAACGAAGTAATATGACTCCTAATCACCTCTTTCTTTGACAATTTGAAGGAAACTAATGAACCAATAAGAAGGTCTCCCTAAATCAAGACTTGTGTGAGATGTACACATCGTTTTGAACGCGATAGTGATGAGATTGCTCCTTTAGATGCTAATCAAACTAGAACGAAGTAATATGACTCCTAATCACCTCTTTCTTTGACAATTTGAAGGAACTAACGAAACAATAAGAAGGCTTCCCTAAATCGAGACTTGTAAGAGATGTACACATCGTTTTGAACGCGATAGTGATGAGATTGCTCCTTTAGATGCTAATCAAACTAGAACGAAGTAATATGACTCCTAATCACCTCTTTCTTTGACAATTTGAAGGAACTAATGAACCAATAAGAAGGTCTCCCTAAATCAAGACTTGTGTGAGATGTACACATCGTTTTGAACGCGATAGTGATGATATTGCTCCTTTAGATGCTAATCAAACTAGAACGAAGTAATATGACTCCTAATCACCTCTTTCTTTGACAATTTGAAGGAAACTAACGAAACAATAAGAAGGTCTCCCTAAATCGAGACTTGTGTGAGATGTACACATCGTTTTGAATGCGATAGTGATGAGATTGCTCCTTTAGATGCTAATCAAACTAGAACGAAGTAATATGACTCCTAATCACCTCTTTCTTTGACAATTTGAAGGAACTAATGAACCAATAAGAAGGTCTCCCTAAATCGAGACTTGTGTGAGATGTACACATCGTTTTGAACGCGATAGTGATGATATTGCTCCTTTAGATGCTAATCAAACTAGAACGAAGTAATATGACTCCTAATCACCTCTTTCTTTGACAATTTGAAGGAACTAACGAAACAATAAGAAGGCTTCCCTAAATCGAGACTTGTAAGAGATGTACACATCGTTTTGAACGCGATAGTGATGAGATTGCTCCTTTAGATGCTAATCAAACTAGAACGAAGTAATATGACTCCTAATCACCTCTTTCTTTGACAATTTGAAGGAAACTAACGAAACAATAAGAAGGTCTCCCTAAATCGAGACTTGTGTGAGATGTACACATCGTTTTGAATGCGATAGTGATGAGATTGCTCCTTTAGATGCTAATCAAACTAGAACGAAGTAATATGACTCCTAATCACCTCTTTCTTTGACAATTTGAAGGAACTAATGAACCAATAAGAAGGTCTCCCTAAATCAAGACTTGTGTGAGATGTACACATCGTTTTGAACGCGATAGTGATGATATTGCTCCTTTAGATGCTAATCAAACTAGAACGAAGTAATAAGACTCCTAATCACCTATTTCTTTGACAATTTGAAGGAACTAACGAAACAATAAGAAGGCTTCCCTAAATCGAGACTTGTAAGAGATGTACACATCGTTTTGAACGCGATAGTGATGAGATTGCTCCTTTAGATGCTAATCAAACTAGAACGAAGTAATATGACTCCTAATCACCTCTTTCTTTGACAATTTGAAGGAACTAATGAACCAATAAGAAGGTCTCCCTAAATCAAGACTTGTGTGAGATGTACACATCGTTTTGAACGCGATAGTGATGATATTGCTCCTTTAGATGCTAATCAAACTAGAACGAAGTAATATGACTCCTAATCACCTCTTTCTTTGACAATTTGAAGGAACTAATGAACCAATAAGAAGGTCTCCCTAAATCAAGACTTGTGTGAGATGTACACATCGTTTTTGAACGCGATAGTGATGAGATTGCTCCTTTAGATGCTAATCAAACTAGAACGAAGTAATATGACTCCTAATCACCTCTTTCTTTGACAATTTGAAGGAACTAACGAACCAATAAGAAGGCTTCCCTAAATCGAGACTTGTAAGAGATGTACACATCGTTTTGAATGCGATAGTGATGAGATTGCTCCTTTAGATGCTAATCAAACTAGAACGAAGTAATATGACTCCTAATCACCTCTTTCTTTGACAATTTGAAGGAAACTAACGAAACAATAAGAAGGTCTCCCTAAATCGAGACTTGTGTGAGATGTACACATCGTTTTGAACGCGATAGTGATGAGATTGCTCCTTTAGATGCTAATCAAACTAGAACGAAGTAATATGACTCCTAATCACCTCTTTCTTTGACAATTTGAAGGAACTAATGAACCAATAAGAAGGTCTCCCTAAATCAAGACTTGTGTGAGATGTACACATCGTTTTGAACGCGATAGTGATGATATTGCTCTTTTAGATGCTAATCAAACTAGAACGAAGTAATATGACTCCTAATCACCTCTTTCTTTGACAATTTGATGGAACTAATGAACCAATAAGAAGGTCTCCCTAAATCAAGACTTGTGTGAGATGTATGTAAGTTTGCAAAATCACAATCTAATTGTAATACGCAACGGAAAATGGAAATTAAAATTTTTGCAACTTATCTATGAATCACCTTATGCATAGCTATTAATTGAAGAAGAAGATGAACAAGAAATATACCTTAATAGATCCAACCTTTGAACCGCTACAAGATCTACTCCTTGTTGATTTCTTCAAGCTCCTCCTTTCTTTGTTCCTTGGATTAAACACTAGCTTCAAAGTGTATGAAGCATTCTAAAGGTGATCCACCAAGAAATGATTAATGAAGAAACAAATTATGATTTCCTAGAAATCAAGGATGGCTAATCCAAATAGTTCTTTCTTTCCTAACTCTTAAGAAATTCAAGAATAATTATTGATTTTTCCTAATCTCTATTAGGGTTCATCTCATGATCTCTTGCAAATAATAATGCAAGTATTCATCTAATCATTCTAGTTGTATACTTACATGTATACATATTCTCCTAACCCACATGTAGGCTTCATTTCACACATAACATATGTTACTTGTTTAATCAACATTAAGCAAGTAAACACATATTAATCTAGAAATTGAATTTCATTTGCATTTGCATTTCATTTGCATTTGCATTTGGTAGGAGCATTTATTACAACTAAACTCTTTAGGCAATAAATGTATTAATTCAATTCCCAATCTAATTAGGAATTAAATAATAAATAATACTAATAATAATAATAATAATAATAATAAATAATAATAATAATAATTATAATAATAATAATAAGATTTCTCTTATTAATTTATAATTCAATATTTCTCCAAATATATCATTATAAATATTAAGCTATTCAATTTATTCTACTAATAAATTAAAAATACTTAATTTATTATCATTAAGCCAATTGTTTCTAAATAATATATTTCTTTTGCGGTGTGACCCTTTAGGTTCAATATTATGCCGGTAGTAGAATAAATAAATTAGAACAATTCTAATATTATTTATAATGAATTAAACTCCTTTAATTCATATATAAATAAATAATATTTATTCTACATCATGAGTGACACCTTACGATAATGTATCATGACTATCCGTATAATATGAAATCAACGTTTAATCACATAGAACCTATTCAGTAATAGTTACCGTACAATTCAATCCTTCTACCATACAATGTCCCGATTAAATATAAGACATGGAATTACTGACAAGTCTTATTTTATTTAATCATATGCATTTCGATTTAAGAATGCACAACTCCGATTAATGTAAATTAAAAACTCCTTTCTAATTTTCATTCAACCCTGGCCAGGGATTTTTGAGCTGTCATTTATCAAATCGCATAGGACATTCTCTCCCTTTATCAGAAGTGGTAGATCCTTTGTCGATCATTCACCTACCTCCGTGTATACTTTATTATACCTGTACATACCCTATGACATACCCTAAGGTATTAAGGAATATGACAAAGTATAACTTAACATACACAAGGTACTATGATGATCTCAAGTCCAAGGATCACTTGTACAACTATCACTTAAGAACTTCCCTATTGACAGGTGAATAAAACTCCATTAGGGTTCTTTAAGCGAGTCACGTTCAGTGAACTTATTCTCTAATAAGCACCTACATACTTGCTTTAGTGTCTTCACACAAATGATTATGAGATCAATCATTATCTTCTAAAGATCAAGCATAGTATGTACTAATCTATCCGGATCAATAATCCCAATATTAGTGATCCAACGATTAGGAACATTTTAGTTTTGAGCTTTCTTGAATTTAGATCTCACTAGCATGATCTCATCATGATTCTAAAAACATTGCTCAAAAACTATGGGTTCATCACATTTATTAATTCAACCAATTAATATGGATAAAATATGTCTTTTATTCTATTATTAATATTTGAATAAGATTACAAAGTAAATGCTTATTACATCAAATATAATTGGCTTGAGGGCATATTACTTTCAATCTCCCACTTGCACTAAAGCCAATCACCTTGGTATCTAATACCCATTTTATCGAAATGGCGATTGAATTGATCTTGCGATAATGCTTTAGTAAATGGATCTGCAATGTTGTTCTGGGAGTCCACTCTTTCTAAGGTGACATCTCCTCTTTCAATTATTTCTCTAATTAAATGAAATCGCCGCAACACGTGTTTGGATCTCTGATGAGACCTGGGTTCCTTAGCCTGTGCAACAGCTCCAGTGTTGTCACAATGAACCGGAACGGGTCCAGTAATGCTAGGAACTACCCCGAGTTCAGAAATGAACTTCTTCATCCAAACAGCTTCCTTTGCAGCTTCACTTGCAGCTATATACTCTGCCTCTGTCACTGAGTCAGCAACTGTTTGCTGTTTGGAACTCTTCCAACTCACTGCTCCACCGTTCAAGGTAAATACATACCCTGACATGGATTTACTGTCATCTTAGTCAGTTTGAAAACTTGAGTCTGTAAAGCCCTCTAGTTTCAAATCAGGCCCACCATATACTAGAAACACATCTTTAGTTCTTCTCAAGTACTTCAAGATATTTTTCACTGCTTTCCAGTGTTCTTCTCCAGGATTAGACTGATATCTACTTGTTACACTAAGTGCATAAGCAACATCTGGTCTGGTACATATCATTCCATACATTATGGATCCTATTGCCGAAGCATAAGGTATTTGATTCATGCGTTCTCTCTCTTCAGGTGTCTTTGGGGACAATTTCTTAGAGAGATTTACTCCATGACTCATCGGTATGAGCCCTCTCTTGGAGTCTTGCATGCTAAACCTCTTTAGCATCGAATCAATGTATGCACCTTGGGTCAAGCCGAGCATCCTCTTTGATCTATCTCTATAGATCTTTATCCCCAATATGTAGGATGCTTCTCCCAAGTCCTTCATGGAGAAGTGTTTAGATAACCAAATTTTAACTGATTGTAGCATCGGTATGTCATTCCCTATAAGTAATATATCATCAACATATAATACCAGGAATGTCACAGCACTCCCACTAACTTTCTTGGTACACACATGGTTCGTCCTCATTTTTGATAAAATCAAACTCTTTGATTGTCTCATCAAAATGGATGTTCCAACTTCGAGAAGCTTGCTTCAATCCATAAATGGATCTTTGCAACTTACATACTTGATTTGTTCCAACCTTTGAAACAAAACCCTCTGGCTGTATCATATATACATCCTCATCTAGTTTCCCATTGAGGAAGGCCGTTTTCACGTCCATTTGCCAGATTTCGTAGTCATAGTAAACTGCAATCGCAAGAAAAATCCGGATAGACTTGAGCATGGCTACTGGTGAGAAGGTTTCATCATAGTCAACTCCTTGTCTTTGTTTGAAACCTTTTGCAACCAGTCTGGCCTTATAGGTCTCCACCTTGCCATCTGCTCCAGTCTTTTTCTTAAAGACCCATTTACACCCTATAGGCACAATTCCTTCGGGTGGAGTAACCAAAGTCCATACTTGGTTTTTATACATGGAGTCCATTTCGGATTTCATGGCTATTTGCCATTTCTCAGAGTGTTTACTACTCATAGCCTCATCGTATGTTACTGGATCATCATCAGTTATGATGCGTACCTCATCATCATCTTCTATGATGAGTGTATACCTTTTAGGTATTTTTGGCACTCTTCCAGATTTACGACTCGGTTGTGGTACAGAAGTTTATATCTACTTGAACAGGTTCATCCACTTGATCTGTAGTGATTTGTGGTTCTTGAATTTCTTCAAATCTATTTTCCTCCCACTAGCCCCTTCAAGGATAAACTCCCTTTCCAGGAAGGTAGCGTGTTTGGCAACAAACACCTTTTGCTAGGTAGGATTATAAAAAATAATATCCTAAACTTTCTTTAGGATACCCCACAAATTTGCACTTGTCAGATCTAGCCTCAAGTTTGTCGCTTTGTAACTTCTTTACATAAGCGTTACAACCCCAAATCTTAACATGCTTAAGACTGGGTTTCCTCCCTGTCCACATCTCATATGGAGTCTTAGGGACGGATTTTGAGGGAATCTTATTAAGTAGATATGCAGCCGTTTCTAGGGCATGACCCCAGAATGATATTGGAAGGTCGGTGAAACTCATCATGGACCGCACCATGTCTAACAAGGTACGATTTCTCCTTTCAGAAACACCATTTAATTGTGGCGTACCAGGAGGCGTCCATTGAGAGAGAATACCATTTTCTTTGAGATGATTTAAGAAACTCATTGCTCAAGTATTCTCCTCCTCGATCTGATCGAAGAATCTTAACACTTTTGGCCAATTTGTTTCTCTACTTCACTTCTGAATTCTTTGAACTTTTCAAATGATTCGGATTTGTATTTCATTAAATACACATATCCAAATCTTGAATGATCATCAGTGAATGTAATGAAAATACGAATACCCTCCGCTTAGCATCTGTTTGTCATAGGTCCACATACATCTGTGTGTACCAACTCTAACAACCCTGTAACCCCTCTCTCCATGTCCCACTAAATGGAGATTTAGTCATTTTACCCCATGAGACATGATTCACAAGTTGGATATGATTCAAAATCGAATGGTTCTAAAAGACCATCAAATATGCAACTTGTTTAATCTTGTTTCATTGATGTGACCGAGTCTACAGTGCCAAATGAAAGTATGATTTACTTCATCTCTTTTTCTTTTACAAGTTTTGTTCAATTTGAAAAATATTTTCATGTAAGTCAAGTAAGTAAAGTCCATCAATTAAGCTACCAGTTCCAAAACAAAACATTATTATTATAAATAGAACAACCATTGTTCTTAAATATAACAGCGAATCCTTCTTTGTCCAACATAGAAATAGATATAATGTTTCTGATGAGAACAGGTACATAATAAACAATTTATTAAATTGATAGATTTTCCCGTAGGGCAGTGCTAAACAATAAGTCCCCCACAGCTAATGCAGCAACTTTTGCTCCATTTTCCCACTCGTAGAGTTACTTCTCCTTTGTTTAGCCTTCTACTTCTGCTTATTCCCCTGCAAATAAATTGCATATGTGAGAACCACAAAGCCGGTATCTAATACCCAAGTAGAATTTTGACTTACAGAAAGATTTATTTCAATCATGAATAAACCTGTATCCGTAGCTGAAGCTTCACCAAGCTTCTTCTTGCTTTGCCTCTGCAAGGTAATCCTTGCAGTTTCTCTTCCAATGTCCAGGCTTATTATAGTGGAAGCAAACTCCTTTGCTATCCGCATTAGTTTTATTCTTATTACCTTTATCAGTTACCTTTCCTTTTGCCTTCTTAGAATTTTTCTTCTTAGCAGAATATCCTTTGGGCCACTTCCTTTTCTTGGAAGATTCACCTATCAGTAAGACTTGGTCTTTCTTAGATGGAAAGTGACTCTCTGCAGTTTTCAATATGTTAAGCAATTCAGGCAAGCTGACATCAAGCTTGTTCATGTGAAAATTCACAACAAATTGTGAGTAGGAGTCCGGGAGTGACTGCAAGATCAAATCTTGGCTTAACTCTCCATCCATTACAAAACCCAGTTGTCCCAATTGGTCAATCAAATTGATCATTTTGAGGACATGTGCCTGTACTGTAGGGCCATCGGTCATTCTAGATCGGAAGAGCTCCTTAGATATCTCATATCTTGCAGACCTACTTTGTTCACCATACAACTCTTGCAGGTGAAGTAATATAGCAGGTGCATCCATTTTTCTCATGTTGACGTTGTAACTCGTTACTCATGGATGCGAGCATGATGCATTGAGCTACCATAGCATCATCTTGCCACTTTTTAAAAGTAGCAATCTCTTCCTCAGAGGCAGTTTCTGCAACAGTTGCAGGAACAGGCGAATTAAGGACATAAGATAATTTTTCAGCGGTGAGAACAATTCTCAAATTCCTTAACCAATCCGTGTAGTTCGGTCCGGTTAGTTTAATTAGCATCCAATATGCTCCGCAGTGTGATAGTGAATGGGCCATTTGTAAAAATCTGTAAATGAAATTTTTTATTTAAACAACATTAGCATATATTCATTTTATTAATCACCAATTTAATATATAGGACTTTATTAAAAGGGTGTCTCCCACTATTTTTATACAAACTATATGACCCTGCCATATATAGTTCGACAAATTTTCAAAAATCTGTTTTAGTGAGTAAGGATCCTATTGACATAAATATGCAGCCTTGTGTGTGCACAACAAACCATATATTTATTCAAAGGGTAGACAACTCTTGTCAATTACATCAACTATGTAACTCCTTGTATTTTGCCTCTTAGATTATAATAGTCAAGTGTGTGCACATCCGAACTAAAATAATCCCAAGTTAAGTTTCACCTAGCATTTCCCATATAAGCGAATAGAAAAATATAGTCCTTGTGTGTGCACAACAAAACTAGTATTGTTTCAATTCCTTATAAAACATTTTTAATGTAATAAAGCCAACATCTTAAAAAATTTAATATGAGTCTTGTGTGTGCACAACAAACTAATATTAAATAATTAATACTCTATTGCTTTATCATGCTAGAAGGCTACGTTTGATATTTTTGAAATACCTTTAAACGTATTCAACTTAATATTTTGTAATGAGGGTTTTGTTATTAATGGTCTCATCTTGTTTAGCGCGCATGCAAGTATATATATATAAATACGCGTCATATTAAACATTCATCAACATGAATAATAATATATTTAATATATATATTATAAGCATGCATTCATAGAATACTATATTCTATATGGGATGATTATGGACTTAATCTAATTTGATTCACTCGAGCCACCGAGTAAATCAATAGGTCAAACCTAGGGTGCAAGAATAAATTTGAATATAACTATTACATTCAACCCATGCTTCATTACAAATGAGTTTTCAATGCTCTTGCTCTTCGGTTCCAATTTCTCTAGTAACTCTATTAAATCCTATTACATTCATTTTAACAAAATAGAAACCTTGATCAACAGTCAAGGGGAAGTACATAGGAGAGAGAGATAGAAATTACATTTAGAAAGATAGGCGAGGTACGCAGACCCCATTATGAATAAAACCATTCATTCAAGCATCTATTCAAATTAAATCCAATCACATTGGTCAATAGTCCTTAATCATCCCATATATATATATATATATATATATATATATATATATAAATATATATAAATATCATTCATCTCATGAATAATAAACCGTTCAATATATATTGATATCATTTAATGGGCAATTGACTAGTAGAAATTCAAAATCCAATTAAAATAAACTCCTTTATTTTAATTCATTCTAAATTAATATAAACTCCTTTATAAAAATTTAGAATCTTTGTTCAAAATTGAAATCCAATATTAATTAAAATAAACTCCTTTATTTTAAACCAATTTCAAGTCCAAAATAAACATCTTTATTTTTAACATTGAAAATGTAAAATTGGAAATCAATTTTTTTTTAATGAACAGTGCCCGAAACAGTTCCCGAACAGTTCCCAAACAATGCCCGAACAGTACCCAAACAGTGCCCAAACAGTACCCAAACAGTGCTCAAACAGTGCCCAAACAGTGCCCAAACAGTGCCCAAACAGTGCCCAAACAGTGCTTAAACAGTGCCCGAACAGTGCCTAAACAGTACCCGAGCAACAGTTTTTTTTTTTTTTGATTTTGATGTTTTTCCAAAAAACATAATTTCATACTAACAATTATACCCAAAAAATTGTTCTAAACACATATCAACATATATATGATTGATACAATTAATAGTACGCATAAGGATGGCTCTTGATACCACTGTAAGTTTGCAAAATCACAATCTAATTGTAATACGCAACGGAAAATGGAAATTAAAATTTTTGCAACTTATCCATGAATCACCTTATGCATAGCTATTAATTTGAAGAAGAAGATGAACAAGAAATATACCTTAATAGATCCAACTTTTGAACCGCTACAAAGATCTACTCCTTGTTGATTTCTTCAAGCTCCTCCCTTTCTTTGCTCCTTGGATTAAACACTAGCTTCAAAGTGTATGAAAAGCACTCTAAAGGTGATCCACCAAGAAGAAATGATTAATGAAGAAACAAAATTATGATTTTCCTAGAAATCAAGGATGGCTAATCCAAATAGTTCTTTCTTTCCTAACTCCTTAAGAAATTCAAGAATAAATTATTGATTTTTCCTAATCTCTATTAGGGTTCATCTCATGATCTCTTGCAAATAATAATGCAAGTATTCATCTAATCATTTCTAGTTGTATACTTACATGTATACAATATTCTCCTAACCCACATGTAGGCTTCATTTCACACATAACATATGTTACTTGTTTAATCAACATTAAGCAAGTAACACATATTAATCTAGAAATTGAATTTCATTTTGCATTTGCATTTCATTTGCATTTGCATTTGTAGGAGCATTTTATTACAACTAAACTCTTTAGCAATAAATGTATTAATTCAATTCCCAATCTAATTAGGAATTAAATAATAATAATAATAATAATAATAATAATAATAATAATAAGATTTTCTCTTATTAATTTATAATTCAATATTTCTCCAAATATATCATTATAAATATTAAGCTATTCAATTTATTCTACTAATAAATTAAATACTTAATTTATTATCATTAAGCCAATTGTTTCTAAATAATATATTTCTTTTGCGGTGTGACCCTTTAGGTTCAATATTATGCCGGTAGTAGAATAAATAAATTAGAACAATTCTAATATTATTTATAATGAATTAAACTCCTTTAATTCATATATTAAATAAATAATATTTTATTCTACATCATGAGTGACACCTTACGATAATGTATCCATGGACTATCCGTATAATATGAAATCAACGTTTAATCACATAGAACCTATTCAGTAAATAGTTACCCGTACAATTCAATCCTTCTACCATACAATGTCTCGATTAAAATATAAGACATGGAATTACTGACAAGTCCTTATTTTATTTAATCATATGCATTTCGATTTAAGAATGCACAACTCCGATTAATGTAAATTAGAAAACTCCTTTCTAATTTTCATTCAAACCCTGGCCAGGGATTTTTGAGGCTGTCATTTATCAAATCGCATAGGACATTCTCTCCCTTTATCAGAAGTGGTAAGATCCTTTGTCGATCATTCACCTACCTCCGTGTATACTTTATTATACCCGTTACATACCCTATGACATACCCTAAGGTATTAAGGAATATGACAAAGTATAACTTAACATACACAAGGTACTATGATGATCTCAAGTCCAAGGATCACTTGTAACAACTATCACTTAAGAACTTCCCTATTGACAGGTGAATAAAACTCCATTAGGGTTCTTTAAGCGAGTCACGTTCAGTGAACTTATTCTCTAATAAGCACCTACATACTTGCTTTAGTGTCTTCACACAAATGATTATGAGATCAATCATTATCTTCTAAAGATCAAGCATAGTATGTACTAATCTATCCGGATCAATAATCCCAATATTAGTGATCCAACGATTAGGAACATTTTAGTTTTGAGCTTTCTTGAATTTAGATCTCACTAGCATGATCTCATCATGATTCTAAAAACATTGCTCGAAAACTATGGGTTCATCACATTTATTAATTCAACCAATTAATATGGATAAAATATGCCTTTTATTCTATTATTAATATTTGAATAAGATTACAAAGTAAATGCTTATTACATCAAATATAATTGGCTTGAGGGCATATTACTTTCAATGTACACATCGTTTTGAACGCGATAGTGATGAGATTGCTCCTTTAGATGCTAATCAAACTAGAACGAAGTAATATGACTCCTAATCACCTCTTTCTTTGACAATTTGAAGGAACTAACGAACCAATAAGAAGGCTTCCCTAAATCGAGACTTGTAAGAGATGTACACATCGTTTTGAACGCGATAGTGATGAGATTGCTCCTTTAGATGCTAATCAAACTAGAACGAAGTAATATGACTCCTAATCACCTCTTTCTTTGACAATTTGAAGGAAACTAATGAACCAATAAGAAGGTCTCCCTAAATCAAGACTTGTGTGAGATGTACACATCGTTTTGAACGCGATAGTGATGATATTGCTCCTTTAGATGCTAATCAAACTAGAACGAAGTAATATGACTCCTAATCACCTCTTTCTTTGACAATTTGAAGGAACTAATGAACCAATAAGAAAGTCTCCCTAAATCAAGACTTGTGTGAGATGTACACATCGTTTTGAACGCGATAGTGATGATATTGCTCCTTTAGATGCTAATCAAACTAGAACGAAGTAATATGACTCCTAATCACCTCTTTCTTTGACAATTTGAAGGAAACTAACGAAACAATAAGAAGGTCTCCCTAAATCGAGACTTGTGTGAGATGTACACATCGTTTTGAATGCGATAGTGATGAGATTGCTCCTTTAGATGCTAATCAAACTAGAACGAAGTAATATGACTCCTAATCACCTCTTTCTTTGACAATTTGAAGGAACTAATGAACCAATAAGAAGGTCTCCCTAAATCAAGACTTGTGTGAGATGTACACATCGTTTTGAACGCGATAGTGATGATATTGCTCCTTTAGATGCTAATCAAACTAGAACGAAGTAATATTACTCCTAATCACCTCTTTCTTTGACAATTTGAAGGAAACTAACGAAACAATAAGAAGGTCTCCCTAAATCGAGACTTGTGTGAGATGTACACATCGTTTTGAACGCGATAGTGATGAGATTGCTCCTTTAGATGCTAATCAAACTAGAACGAAGTAATATGACTCCTAATCACCTCTTTCTTTGACAATTTGAAGGAACTAACGAACCAATAAGAAGGCTTCCCTAAATCGAGACTTGTGTGAGATGTACACATCGTTTTGAACGCGATAGTGATGAGATTGCTCCTTTAGATGCTAATCAAACTAGAACGAAGTAATATGACTCCTAATCACCTCTTTCTTTGACAATTTGAAGGAACTAACGAAACAATAAGAAGGCTTCCCTAAATCGAGACTTGTATGAGATGTACACATCGTTTTGAACGCGATAGTGATGAGATTGCTCCTTTAGATGCTAATCAAACTAGAACGAAGTAATAAGACTCCTAATCACCTCTTTCTTTGACAATTTGAAGGAAACGAACGAAAAAATAAGAAGGCTTCCCTAAATTGAGACTTGTAAGAGATGTACACATCGTTTTGAACGCGATAGTGATTAGATTGCTCCTTTAGATGCTAATCAAACTAGAACGAAGTAATATGACTCCTAATCACCTCTTTCTTTGACAATTTGAAGGAAACTAACGAAACAATAAGAAGGTCTCCCTAAATCGAGACTTGTGTGAGATGTACACATCGTTTTGAACGCGATAGTGATGAGATTGCTCCTTTAGATGCTAATCAAACTAGAACGAAGTAATATGACTCCTAATCACCTCTTTCTTTGACAATTTGAAGGAACTAACGAAACAATAAGAAGGCTTCCCTAAATTGAGACTTGTAAGAGATGTACACATCGTTTTGAACGCCATAGTGATGAGATTACTCCTTTAGATACTAATCAAACTAGAACGAAGTAATATGACTTCTAATCACCTCTTTCTTTGACAATTTAAAGGAACTAATGAACCAATAAGAAAGTCTCCCTAAATCAAGACTTGTGTGAGATGTACACATCGTTTTCAACGCGATAGTGATGATATTGCTCCTTTAGATGCTAATCAAACTAGAACGAAGTAATATGACTCCTAATCACCTCTTTCTTTGACAATTTGAAGGAAACTAACGAAATAATAAGAAGGTCTCCCTAAATCGAGACTTGTGTGAGATGTACACATCGTTTTGAATGCGATAGTGATGAGATTGCTCCTTTAGATGCTAATCAAACTAGAACGAAGTAATATGACTCCTAATCACCTCTTTCTTTGACAATTTGAAGGAAACTAACGAAAAAATAAGAAGGTCTCCCTAAATCGAGACTTGTGTGAGATGTACACATCGTTTTGAACGCGATAGTGATGAGATTGCTCCTTTAGATGCTAATCAAACTAGAACGAAGTAATATGACTCCTAATCACCTCTTTCTTTGACAATTTGAAGGAAACTAATGAAACAATAAGAAGGTCTCCCTAAATCAAGACTTGTGTGAGATGTACACATCGTTTTGAACGCGATAGTGATGAGATTGCTCCTTTAGATGCTAATCAAACTAGAACGAAGTAATATGACTCCTAATCACCTCTTTCTTTGACAATTTGAAGGAAACTAACGAAACAATAAGAAGGCTTCCCTAAATCGAGACTTGTAAGAGATGTACACATCGTTTTGAACGCGATAGTGATGAGATTGCTCCTTTAGATGCTAATCAAACTAGAACGAAGTAATATGACTCCTAATCACCTCTTTCTTTGACAATTTGAAGGAACTAACGAACCAATAAGAAGGTCTCCCTAAATCGAGACTTGTGTGAGATGTACACATCGTTTTGAACGCGATAGTGATGAGATTGCTCCTTTAGATGCTAATCAAACTAGAACGAAGTAATATGACTCCTAATCACCTCTTTCTTTGACAATTTGAAGGAAACTAACGAAACAATAAGAAGGTCTCCCTAAATCGAGACTTGTGTGAGATGTACACATCGTTTTTGAATGCGATAGTGATGAGATTGCTCCTTTAGATGCTAATCAAACTAGAACGAAGTAATATGACTCCTAATCACCTCTTTCTTTGACAATTTGAAGGAAACTAACGAAACAATAAGAAGGCTTCCCTAAATCGAGACTTGTGTGAGATGTACACATCGTTTTGAACGCGATAGTGATGAGATTGCTCCTTTAGATGCTAATCAAACTAGAACGAAGTAATATGACTCCTAATCACCTCTTTCTTTGACAATTTGAAGGAAACTAACGAAACAATAAGAAGGCTTCCCTAAATCGAGACTTGTGTGAGATGTACACATCGTTTTGAACGCGATAGTGATGAGATTGCTCCTTTAGATGCTAATCAAACTAGAACGAAGTAATATGACTCCTAATCACCTCTTTCTTTGACAATTTGAAGGAAACTAACGAAAAAATAAGAAGGCTTCCCTAAATCGAGACTTGTGTGAGATGTACACATCGTTTTGAACGCGATAGTGATGAGATTGCTCCTTTAGATGCTAATCAAACTAGAACGAAGTAATATGACTCCTAATCACCTCTTTCTTTGACAATTTGAAGGAAACTAACGAAACAATAAGAAGGTCTCCCTAAATCGAGACTTGTGTGAGATGTACACATCGTTTTGAACGCGATAGTGATGAGATTGCTCCTTTAGATGCTAATCAAACTAGAACGAAGTAATATGACTCCTAATCACCTCTTTCTTTGACAATTTGAAGGAACTAACGAAACAATAAGAAGGCTTCCCTAAATCGAGACTTGTAAGAGATGTACACATCGTTTTGAACGTCATAGTGATAAGATTGCTCCTTTAGATGCTAATCAAACTAGAACGAAGTAATATGACTCCTAATCACCTCTTTCTTTGACAATTTGAAGGAACTAATGAACCAATAAGAAGGTCTCCCTAAATCAAGACTTGTGTGAGATGTACACATCGTTTTGAACGCGATAGTGATGATATTGCTCCTTTAGATGCTAATCAAACTAGAACGAAGTAATATGACTCCTAATCACCTCTTTCTTTGACAATTTGAAGGAAACTAACGAAACAATAAGAAGGTCTCCCTAAATCGAGACTTGTGTGAGATGTACACATCGTTTTGAACGCGATAGTGATGAGATTGCTCCTTTAGATGCTAATCAAACTAGAACGAAGTAATATGACTCCTAATCACCTCTTTCTTTGACAATTTGAAGGAACTAATGAACCAATAAGAAGGTCTCCCTAAATCAAGACTTGTGTGAGATGTACACATCGTTTTGAACGCGATAGTGATGATATTGCTCCTTTAGATGCTAATCAAACTAGAACGAAGTAATATGACTCCTAATCACCTCTTTCTTTGACAATTTGAAGGAAACTAACGAAACAATAAGAAGGTCTCCCTAAATCGAGACTTGTGTGAGATGTACACATCGTTTTGAACGCGATAGTGATGAGATTGCTCCTTTAGATGCTAATCAAACTAGAACGAAGTAATATGACTCCTAATCACCTCTTTCTTTGACAATTTGAAGGAACTAACGAACCAATAAGAAGGCTTCCCTAAATCGAGACTTGTGTGAGATGTACACATCGTTTTGAACGCGATAGTGATGAGATTGCTCCTTTAGATGCTAATCAAACTAGAACGAAGTAATATGACTCCTAATCACCTCTTTCTTTGACAATTTGAAGGAAACTAACGAAACAATAAGAAGGCTTCCCTAAATCGAGACTTGTATGAGATGTACACATCGTTTTGAACGCGATAGTGATGAGATTGCTCCTTTTGATGCTAGTCAAACTAGAACGAAGTAATAAGACACCTAATCACCTCTTTCTTTGGCAATTTGAAGGAAACGAACGAAAAAATAAGAAGGCTTCCCTAAATTGAGACTTGTGTGAGATGTACACATCATTTTGAACGCGATAGTGATGATATGGCTCCTTTAGATGCTAATCAAACTAGAACGAAGTAATATGACTCCTAATCACCTCTTTCTTTGACAATTTGAAGGAAACTAACGAAACAATAAGAAGGTCTCCCTAAATCAAGACTTGTGTGAGATGTACACATCGTTTTGAATGCGATAGTGATGAGATTGCTCCTTTAGATGCTAATCAAACTAGAACGAAGTAATATGACTCCTAATCACCTCTTTCTTTGACAATTTGAAGGAACTAACGAAACAATAAGAAGGTCTCCCTAAATCGAGACTTGTGTGAGATGTACACATCGTTTTGAACGCCATAATGATTGGATTGCTCATTTAGATGCTGATCAAACTAGAACGAAGTAATATGACTCCTAATCAACTCTTTCTTTGACAATTTGAAGGAAACTAACGAAACAATAAGACGGCTTCCCTAAATCGAGACTTGTGTGAGATGTACACATCGTTTTGAACGCGATAGTGATGATATTGCTCCTTTAGATGCTAATCAAACTAGAACGAAGTAATATGACTCCTAATCATCTCTTTCTTTGACAATTTGAAGGAAACTAACGAAACAATAAGAAGGTCTCCCTAAATCGAGACTTGTGTGAGATGTACACATCGTTTTGAACGTCATAGTGATTAGATTGCTCCTTTAGATGCTAATCAAACAACAACGAAGTAATATGACTCCTAATCACCTCTATCTTTGACAATTTGAAGGAAACTAACGAAATAATAAGAAGGTCTCCCTAAATCGAGACTTGTGTGAGATGTACACATCGTTTTGAACGCGATAGTAATGAGATTGCTCCTTCTGATGCTAATCAAACTAGAACGAAGTAATAAGACTCCTAATCACCTCTTTCTTTGATAATTTGAAGGAAACTAACGAAACAATAAGAACACTTCCCTAAATCGAGACTTGTGTGAGATGTACACATCGTTTTGAACGCGATAGTGATGAGATTGCTCCTTTAGATGCTAATCAAACTAGAACGAAGTAATATGACTCCTAATCACCTCTTTCTTTGACAATTTGAAGGAACTAATGAACCAATAAGAAGATCTCCCTAAATCAAGACTTGTGTGAGATGTACACATCGTTTTGAACGCGATAGTGATGAGATTGCTCCTTTAGATGCTAATCAAACTAGAACGAAGTAATATGACTCCTAATCACCTCTTTCTTTGACAAATTGAAGGAACTAATGTACACATTGTTTTGAATGCGATAGTGATGAGATTGCTCCTTCTGATTCTTATCAAACTAGAACGAAGTAATAAGACTCCTAATCAATTCTTTCTTTGACAATTTGAAGGAAACTAACGAAAGAATAAGAAGGCTTCCCTACATCAAGACTTGTAAGAGATGTACACATCGTTTTGAACGCGATAGTGATGAGATTGCTCCTTTAGATGCTAATTAAACTAGAACGAAGTAATATGACTCCTAATCACCTCTTTCTTTGACAATTTGAAGGAACTAATGAACCAATAAGAAGGTCTCCCTAAATCAAGACTTGTGTGAGATGTACACATCGTTTTGAACACCATAATGATTGGATTGCTCATTTTGATGTTACTCAAACTAGAACGAGGTAATAGGACTCCTAATCACCTCTTTCTTTGATAATTTGAACGAACTAATGAACCAAGGAGGGTTTCAAGTAGGGAAAGTTAGAGAGAGAAGGTCCTCCTTCTCTCTAGAATTTCTCCCCCCTGCTTTATCTCCTCATTTTCCCCTCTCATCCGGTCTCTTCCTGCTCCTTGATCGGCCCACCCAATTTTTCTGGCCATTTTATACTTGATTTCTACTTGAGTCTCTCCGGCATACTCAAGTGTGACTTAATCCGAACACTAATTTCTTGCTATTGCTTTGGCACAGTCCGGTGGCTGCATAGCAGATTCTCACCCGTTTCATGTTAGTAGGGGAGTATTATGGGTTAGGCTTTTTGGATCTGGTCTGGTCCTTTCCGATTTGGCCGATGCTTTGTGGGTTTCTGTGTTGGAGTTGATTTTGGTTTAAATTGAAGCTCTGCTTCAATGGGTCTAACCAATCCCCCACCTCTTCCCCACCGCTTCCTTCACTCTCCCGTCTAATCTCTCCTCTTGCACCCATCTCACCTCTTCCCTCTTGCGGCCCACCCCTTCCTTTCTTGGTTCGGATCTGATCTGGATGGGAGCTTTGGGTGAACTGGGTTTCGTTGCGGAGAGATGGCCGGAGGTGGTTGTTGGGCTGTGGTGGTTTCTGGTGGTGCTGAGCCTTCTCCTCCATCGCCTTTTGGTTTCGATTACGGGAGATGGCTTGTTCTTGTCGGATCTGATTTCTGGGTCTGGGCTGTGATTTTTCCATTTCAGTTGCTTGGGTTTGTGGTTTGTTCTTCTGTTCGGCTGATTTGGGTTGCCCCTTGTCCCTTTGTTTCTCTGGTTGCCCGCCTTTGGGCTTCTCTAAGGCCTTGGGTTTGTGGCTGTCTTTTCCATTAATTGATCTTCTTTTGTATTAATTGTTCATCTTTTAAGGTCAATTTATGATGATCTGATTGTGCTTGGCTTAAATTTTGGCAATCCGTTGGAATTTATGGTTCTTACCGGCTGGTGTTGTGCTGGGAGCTTCGAATCTGGATTATGTGGGTCTATTGTTCATATTTTCATAAAATCTGAGTTTGTGCTTGGCTGTACCGTGCTTCTCTGTTGGGTTGCTTGGTTGCTGATTTTAGCTTGCAATCTATTTTCCAATTGATAGATTGTGTTGCTTGATTTTCTTGTTCTGGACTTTTGGCCGGAAGCTATGGTGTTTTCCGCCGGACTGCCGTTTTGATTTTCCGGTGAGATCTTGGGCGTATCAATCTGGAGGACTGATGTGGTTGGCCTCGAGGATGATGCATGTCTCTGCTATGGCCGACAACTGGACCCCACTTTCAAATTTCAAATTTCAATTGGGGGTTGCAAATTTCACTTAGCAGATCATGATTCATGAATGCTCACGTGGACTGGTGGGTTTGTGAAAATGTTGGACTGCCACGTGGGCTGGATGGACTTTGGGCTATTCCGTGTCTGTTTGAGTGCTTGGCTCAGTTTCCTGTTGGGCCGGTTTCTTTTCCTGGATGGGTTATTTCTTATGGCCTGTTTGGTTGTTTCATAAATCCTAGCCTTGAATGTAATGCTATCTATTATAGGTTAGGATTTTGTTTCCTAGATTATGCTAGGGGCTTTTAGTCTAACGGGAGTAAGGACTAATGTTTTGATCTTCAATGTATTATCTGTAATTTTTGCAAATTAATATACAAACCAAATTTAGCAAAAAAAAAAAAACTAATGAACCAATACGAAGGTCTCCCTAAATAATGACTTGTGTGAGATGTACACATTGTTTTGAACGCGATAGTGATGAGATTGCTCCTTTAGATGCTAATCAAACTAGAACGACTTAATATGACTCTTAATCACCTCTTTGTTTGACAATTTGAAGGAATTAATGAACCAATAAGAAGGTCTCCCTAAATCAAGACTTGTGTGAGATGTACACATCGTTTTGAATGCGATAATGATGAGATTGCTCCTTTAGATGCTAATCAAACTAGAACGAAGTAATATGACTCCTAATCACCTCTTTCTTTGACAATTTGAAGGAATCTAACGAAACAATAAGAAGGTCTCCCTAAATCGAGACTTGTGTGAGATGTACACATCGTTTTGAACGCCATAATGATTGGATTGCTCATTCTGATGTTACTCAAACTAGAACGAGGTAATAGGACTCCTAATCACCTCTTTCTTTGACCATTTGAAGGAAACTAACGAAACAATAAGACGGCTTCCCTAAATCGAGAATTGTGTGAGATGTACACATCGTTTTGAACGCGATAGTGATGATTTTTCTCCATTAGATGCCAATCAAACTAGAACGAAGTAATATGACTCCTAATCATCTCTTTCTTTGACAATTTGAAGGAAACTAACAAAATAATAAGAAGGTCTCCCTAAATCGAGACTTGTGTGAGATGTACTCGTTTTGAACGTCATAATGATAAGATTGCTCCTTTAGATGCTAATCAAACAAAAAAAGTAATATGACTCCTAATTACCTCTTTCTTTGACAATTTGAAGGAACTAATGAACTAATAAGAAGGTCTCCCTAAATCAAGATTTGTGTGAGATGTACATATTGTTTTGAACGCGATAGTAATGAGATTGCTCCTTCTGATGCTAATCAAACTAGAACGAAGTAATACGACTCCTAATCACCTCTTTCTTTGATAATTTGAAGGAAACTAACGAAACAATAAGAACACTTCCCTAAATCGAGACTTGTGTGAGATGTACACATCGTTTTGAACGCGATAGTGATGAGATTGCTCCTTTAGATGCTAATCAAACTAGAACGAAGTAATATGACTCCTAATCACCTCTTTCTTTGACAATTTGAGGGAACTAATGAACCAATAAGAAGATCTCCCTAAATCAAGACTTGTGTGAGATATACACATCGTTTTGAACGCGATAGTGATGAGATTGCTCCTTTAGATGCTAATCAAACTAGAACGAAGTAATATGACTCCTAATCACCTCTTTCTTTGACAAATTGAAGGAACTAATTGTTAGGTTTGTATAACGCAAACATTCAATCAAATTACATTAATAAAGCGGAAGCGCGATAAAATCAGATTTTAAAATTTTATACAAACCATCACCATGATCTTTCTTTATGCACAATTATTAATTAAAATGAATGTATGCTGAAATGTTGTTAAATTACAAATTCATTTATAGAATTTTACGATGTCTAATTCACTATCACTGCATAGCATATTAGATGCTAATTAACCGGACCGAATTACACGGATTGGTTAAGAAATTTGAGAATAGTTCTCAAGGCTGAAAAGCTATCTTATATCCTTAATATGCCTATCCCTGCAATGGTTGCAGACAATGCCTCTGAGGAAGAGATTGCTACTTTTAGAAAGTGGCAAGATGATGCACAGTTGGCTCAATGCATCATGCTCGCATCCATGAGTAACGAGCTTCAGCGTCAGCATGAAACTATGGATGCTCCTACTATACTCTTGCACCTTCAAGGAGTTGAAGGGTGAGGAAAGTAAGACTATTAGATATCAGATATCTAAGGAGCTCTTCCAATCTAGAATAACCGATGGCACTACAGTATAGACAAATGTCCTCAAAATGATCAATTTGATTGAAC
The DNA here is from genome assembly GCA_034770075.1 of Aralia elata. Taxonomy (NCBI): domain Eukaryota; kingdom Viridiplantae; phylum Streptophyta; class Magnoliopsida; order Apiales; family Araliaceae; genus Aralia; species Aralia elata. Next base: position 37,697,821 of record CM068378.1, read on the forward strand.
AATTGGGACAACTGGTTTTAATGGATGGAGAGTTGATCCAAGATTTGATCTTGCAATCACATCCGGACTCTTTCTCACAAATTGTTGTGAATTTCACATGAACAAGCTATATGTCAGCCTGCCTGAGTTGCTTAAACATGTTGAAAACTGTAAATAGTCACTTTCCAACCAAGAAAGACCAAGTCTTACTGGTAGATGATTCTTCCAGGGAGCGGAAGAGGGCCAAAGGATCTTCTTAAAAGAAGAACAATTCAAAGAAGGTAAATGAAAAGGCAAAAACAAAGGACAATAAGAACAAGACTGATGCAAATAGCAAAGGAGTTTGCTTCCACTGTAATAAGCCTAGATACTAGAAAGGAAACTGTAAGGAGAATCTTACAGAGGCTAACCAGAAGAAGCTTAGTGAAGCTTCGGTTACAAATATAGGATTGTTCATAATTGAAATAAATTTTTCTATAAGTCAGGGTTCTACTTGGGTATTGGATACTAGCTGTAGTTCTCACGTATGCAATCCAATGCAGAGACTAAGCAGAAGTAGAAAGCTAAACAAAGTAAGTAATCCTACGTGTGGAAAATAGAGCAATGGTTGCTACATTAGCCGTAGGAACTTATATTTTAGCGATGCCTACGGGCAAGTCTATTAAGTTAATAAATTGTTCTTAAATATAATACCAGAACCTTCCTTGTCCAACAACAGAAAGAAATAATAAATGCCTTTAATAACCGAATAAGATTACAAAGTATATGCTATATCATATCAAATATGATTGGCTTGTGTGCATACTACCTTCAATCTCCCACTTGCACTAAAGCCAATCGTCATGGTATCTAATACCCTTCTTCTCTAAGTGACGATCATCCTGCTGTTTGGATAAAGCTTCAGTAAATGGATATGCAATGTTGTTATTGAGAGTCCACTATCTCTATTGTGACTTATCCTCTTTCAATGATTCCACTAATCAAATGAAAGTGCCGCAACATATGTTTGAATCCAAGATGAGACTTAGGAACTATTCCTAGTTCTGTGATGAACTTTTATCCAAACAATCAACTTGTAGCTTCATTTATAGCTATATACTTTGTCTTTGTCACTAAACCAGTAACTCTTTCCTGTTTGGAACCTTTCCAATTCACTGCACCACCTTTCAAAGTAACGATTTACCTTAAAGTGGATTTGTTATCGTCTTGGTCAGTCTGAAAAACTTGAGTCTGTTTAGCCCTCTAGTTTTAATTCAGACCTACCATGAATCATAATCACATCTTCAGTACCGGTTAAGTACCTAAAGATGTTTATCATTGTCTTATAGTGATCATCTCCAGAATATGACTGATCAACATCAGGCCTTGTATATTCACTGCATACATGATAGTAACTCATGCGATCTCTCTTTTAATTGGAGACAATTTTAGAGAGATACACTCCATGACTCATCATCATGAGACTTTCTCTTGGAGTTTGCCATGCTAAACGCCTTTAGCATCAAATGAATATACGTTCCTTGGGTCAAGCCGAACATCCTTTTAAATCTATCTATTATAGATTTATATCCCCAATTTATAGGATGCTCCTCCCAAGGCATTCATGGAGGAATGTTTAGACAATTTTATCTTTACTGATTGTAGCATTAGTGTGTTATTCCTTGTCAGTAGTATATCAACATATAATACCAAGAATGTCACAGCGCTCCCACTGACCCTTTTGTACATACTAGGTTCATTCCCATTTTTGATAAAATCAAACTCTTTTGATTGTCTCATCAAAATGAATGTTCCATCTTTGAGAAGCTTGCTTCAATCTATAAATGGATCATTGTAGCTTAAAACACGATTTGCTTCAACCTTTGAAACAAATTCCTCTGGCTGTATCATACATACATTCTCCTCAAGCCTTCATTGAGGAAGGACGTCTCCACATCCATTTTGTCAGATTTCGTAATAAGCTGCAATCACAAGCAAAATCCAAATGGACTTGAGCATTACCCGATAGTAAGGTTTTATCACAGTCAACTCCTTGACTTGAAAAACCTTTTAAACAGGTTTGGTCTTATAGGTGTCTACCTTGCCATTTGCCCTAGTCTTTCTCTTAAAGACCCATGTATACCAGAGTCTATACTTGGTTCTTATACATAGAGTCCATTTCGGATTTTATGGCCATCTGCCATTTCTCTGAGTGTCTTCTACTCATAGCCTCATCGTATATAACTGGATCATCATCCTCTATGATGCGTACCTCACCATCATCCTCTATGATGAATCCATACCTCCCAGGTATCTTCGGTACTCTTCCAGATTTACGATTCGGTTGTGGTACAATAGGTCTATCTACAGGTTCCTCGGTTCGACTTAAAGTGCTTTGTGGTTCTTGAACTCCTTCAAGAGCTATTACCCTCCCACTAGCTCCTTCAATGATAAACACCTTTATCCAAGAAGGTAGCATGTAGGATTATAGTACCCTAAACTTCTTTAGGATATCCAACAAATCTGCACTTGTCAGATTTTGTCCTAAACTTATCTTTGAAACCTTTTCACATAAGCTGGACAACCCCTTATCTTAACATACTTAAGAGTAGGAATCATTCCTATCCATAACCTTTATGGAGTCTTGGGCTCGAATTTTTGAGGTTACCTTATTTTGTAGATATGCAGCCGTTTCTAGGGTTTGACTCCAGATGGATACTAGAATGTCGGTAAAAATCATTATGAACTGCACCATGTCCAACAAGGTTACAATTTCTCCTTTTAGATACACCAATCAATTATTGCGTATCAGAAGGTGTCCATTATGAGAAAATACCATTTTGAGATGATCTAGAAACTTATTGCACAAGTATTCCTTCCTTGATCTGATCAAAGAATCTTAATACTTTGTCAATTTGTTTCACTTCTGAATTCTTTGAACATTTCAAATAATTTAGAAGTGTATTTCATCAAATACACACATTCAACTCTTTGAATGACCATCTCCTTTTTTTTATTAGTTTGTTCAATTTATAAAATTATTTCTCATGTAAGTCAAGTATACAAAGTCTATCAAGTAATCTTCCAGTTTCAAACAAAAACTTTATCATTATAAATAGAACAACAATTGTTCTTAAATATAATACCAGAACCTTCCTTGTCCAACAACAGAAAGAAATAATGTTTCTAAAGAGAACTGGAACATAATAACAATTTATTAACTTAATAGACTTGCCCGTAGGCATCGCTAAAATATAAGTTCCTACGGCTAATGTAGCAACCATTGCTCTATTTTCCACACGTAGGATTACTTACTTTGTTTAGCTTTCTACTTCTGCTTAGTCTCTGCATTGGATTGCATACGTGAGAACTACAGCTAGTATCCAATACCCAAGTAGAACCCTGACTTATAGAAAAATTTATTTCAATTATGAACAATCCTATATTTGTAACCGAAGCTTCACTAAGCTTCTTCTGGTTAGCCTCTGTAAGATTCTCCTTACAGTTTCCTTTCTAGTATCTAGGCTTATTACAGTGGAAGCAAACTCCTTTGCTATTTGCATCAGTCTTGTTCTTATTGTCCTTTGTTTTTGCCTTTTCATTTACCTTCTTTGAATTGTTCTTCTTTTAAGAAGATCCTTTGGCCCTCTTCCGCTCCCTGGAAGAATCATCTACCAGTAAGACTTGGTCTTTCTTGGTTGGAAAGTGACTATTTACAGTTTTCAACATGTTTAAGCAACTCAGGCAGGCTGACATATAGCTTGTTCATGTGAAATTCACAACAATTTGTGAGAAAGAGTCCGGATGTGATTGCAAGATCAAATCTTGGATCAACTCTCCATCCATTAAAACCAGTTGTCCCAATTGTTCAATCAAATTGATCATTTTGAGGACATTTGTCTATACTGTAGTGCCATCGGTTATTCTAGATTGGAAGAGCTCCTTAGATATCTGATATCTAATAGTCTTACTTTCCTCACCCTTCAACTCCTTGAAGGTGCAAGAGTATAGTAGGAGCATCCATAGTTTCATGCTGACGCTGAAGCTCGTTACTCATGGATGCGAGCATGATGCATTGAGCCAACTGTGCATCATCTTGCCACTTTCTAAAAGTAGCAATCTCTTCCTCAGAGGCATTGTCTGCAACCATTGCAGGGATAGGCATATTAAGAATATAAGATAGCTTTTCAGCCTTGAGAACTATTCTCAAATTTCTTAACCAATCCGTGTAATTCGGTCCGGTTAATTAGCATCTAATATGCTATGCAGTGATAGTGAATTAGACATCGTAAAATTCTATAAATGAATTTGTAATTTAACAACATTTCAGCATACATTCATTTTAATTAATTACCAAAATAAATTAGGCCTTTATTTTAAATTGGTATCTCCCACTATTTTCATCAAACTATATTACCCTCAATATACAGTTCGGCAAATCTAATTAAAGATTTGCTAGTGAGAATAAGGACCCCATTTCAAATGTATATAGCCTTGTGTGACACAACAAACGATATATAAATAAATAGGTAGACAACTATTGTCAATTACATCACTATGTAACTCCTTTTAATTTGCCTCTTAGATTATTTTGATCAAGTGTGACACATCCGAATCAAAATTATCCAAGTTAAGTCCAACCTAGCAGTTCCATATATTCGAAAGAAAAACACTGTCCTTGTGTGACACAACAAAACAGCATCGTTCAGTCTATGTATAAGCATCAAATGTGATAAAGCAACATCTTAAATATTTAATACTTGCCTTGTGTGACACAACAAACTCATATTAAATATTTAATACTCTATCGTTTTACCATGCTAGAAGGCGACGTTCGATATTCCAAATATCTTTGAACGCTTAGGACTTAATATAATTTCTTTGAGGGGTTTGTTATTATTTGTCTCATCTTGTTTAGCGCGCATGCACATATATATATATATATATATATATATATATATATATATATATATATATATATAATACGCGTCATATTATTTTACATGCGAAGCATGTTGGATAATATATAATATATATATAGTAAGCATGCACATATAGAATACTATATTCTACCCGGATTGATTATGGACTTTTATTCTAGTTTGGTTCACTAGAGCCACCAAGTGAACCAAAAGGTCAAACCTAGGGTGCAAGAATTAAATTTAAATATAACTATTACATTTAAACCCGGGCTCCATTTACAAACGGGTCTTCAAGCGCTCCTTGCTTCTTTGTCTTCAATTCTTCAAAATTAATTCTAACTAGTCCTATTACAAAAACTATTTACAATAAATAGAAAACCTTGATCAGCAGTCAAGGGGAGATACATAGGAGGGAGATAGAATTTACATTAAGAAAAATTAGAGAAGACGAGGTACGCAGACCTCATTTATAAAAAACCCATACATTCAAGCATCCACTAAAATAAATCCAATCACACATTGGTCAATAGTCCATAATCAATCCCTATTTATTATCATACATATCTCTATATGTATCAATAAATAACATTCATCCCATGAATAATAAAACCATTCCATATATGCATTGATATCATTTAATGGGCAATATTAGTTAGTATAAAATTCAATTTCAACTCCAATTAGTTATCATGGAATCCAATTCCAACTCTAATTAGTTATCATGAAATCCAATTTCAATTAAAATAAACTTCTTTATTTTAATCATATTCCAAATCAAAATAAACTCTTTTATTTTAATTTATCCAATTTTTTTTTTGAATAAAAATAAACTTCTTTATTTTAATTAATATGGAAACCAATTTCAAGTTTAAAATAAACACCTTTATTTTTAACTTCCAATTGTTGGAAAATAAAATATATTGAATCCTATTCCTTATCAAAATAAACATCTTTATTTTTAAGGAAACATGGAATCCTATTCCATATGTGAATAAACTCCTTTATTCTAGGAAACATGGAATCCTATTCCATATCAAAATAAAACTTTTAATTTTAATCATATTGCAATAAAATAAACCTTTTATCTTAATTGAAAATAAATAAAATCAAAATAAATAAAATAAAATAAAATAATTTTACACAAATAATTATGCCCAACTAAATTGTTCTAAACACATATCAATGTATATACAGAATCAAAACAATTAATAATTCGCATAAAGTTTGGCTCTGATACCACTGTTAGGTTTGTATAACGCAAACATTCAATCAAATTACATTAATAAAGCGGAAGCGCGATAAAATCAGATTTTAAAATTTTATACAAACCATCACCATGATCTTTCTTTATGCACAATTATTAATTAAACGAAAGAGATGGAGAATAAGAATTATACCCTTGTAGAATTCTAGCTTCCTCAGGTACAAGTTCACCTCCAATTCCTTCGCGTTCTCCTTGAATTCCACCGATTAAATTTCTTCCTTTGATCAACGTTAGCCACCCAAGTGTTTGGCCTCTAGAGGTGATCCACCAAGGAATAATACTTGTTCAAGAAGATGGGTGTTGGCAAAACCCTAGTTTCTATCTTTATAGAAATTGTAAGTACTCTCTACAATTCTTATGTAAGAGTGTGTAACCCTAATCTATGATAAGACTTCTCTTATTTATAGATGTAGGAAAACCCTTCCCTAAACTATTTAGGATTAGGGTTTCTATTCTAATTAAACTCCTTTAAATAAATTAAACTCCTAATCCAATTAGGAATTCATGTGAGAGTACTTCTATTAATTAATTCTCAATCCCTATTAGGAATTAAATAATAGTAATAGTAATAATAATAATAAGACTCCTCTTATTAATTTATATTTAATATTTCTAAAATATTAAATAATAAATATTAAGCTATTTAATTTATTCTATCTCCATAGACTAAATTAAATACACTTAACTTATTATTACAATTATGCCATTTACTTCTTAAATAAATATTTTCCTTTTGCGGTGTGACCCTTTAGGTTCTCCATATTAAACCGGTTGTGAATAAATCAATTAGAACAATTCTAATCTTATTTAAATAAATAAATTAAACTATTTAATTCATTTAAATAAATAATATTTATTCTACAATAAGGGTAAGCCCCCTTAGCGATCAACGACTTTCCAGATAATATAGATTTCAACATTAATCATAAAAGAACCTTTCAGTGCATAGTTACCGTACAATTCAATCCTTCTACCATACAATGTCCCAATTAAATATAAGACATGGAATTACTGTCAAGTCTTATTTTATTTAATTATATGTATTTCGATTCTCAAATGCACAACTCTAATTAATGCAAATTAGAAACTCCTTTCTAATTTCATTCTGCTTTGGCCAAAGACTTCTGAGTCGTCATTTATCGAATCACATAGGACATTCTCTCCTTTTACTAGAAGTGGTAGATTCTTTATTGATCATTCACCTATCTCCATGTATAACTTATTATACCCAATCATACCCTTTGATATACCCTAAAGGTCTTAAGGGACATGTCAAAGTATAACTCATCATACACAAGATACTATGATGATCTCAAGTCCAAGGATCACTTGTACTACTATCACTAGAGGAATTCCTATTGACAGGCGAGTAAAACTCCATTAGGTATTCCTTAGCGAGCCACGTTCAGTGAACTTATTCTCTAATAAGCACCTACATACTTGCTTTAGTGTCTCCACACAAATGATTATGAGATCAATCATTCTCTTTATAAGAGCAAGCAACGTATGTACTAATCTATCCGGATTCACTAATCCCCTTTTTAGTAATCCATCGATTAGGAACAATTTAAGTTTGTGAGATATCTAGAATTTAGATCTCATTAGCATGATCCCCATCATGATTCTAAAAGCATTGCTCAAAACTATGGGTTTATCACATTTAATATAACAGCACCATGTAGATAATATAAAATGCCTTTTTAAGAAAATCAATTCTTTTATTAATAAATGAATAAGATTACAAAGTATATGCTACATCATATCAACTATGATTGGCTTGTGTGCATACTACTATCAATCTCCCACTTGCACTAAAGCCAATCGCCATGGTATCTAATACCCATCTTCTCTAAGTGATGATCAAATTGTTGTTGAGTTAAAGCTTTAGTAAATGGATCTGCAATGTTGTCTTGAGAGTCCACACGTTCCAGGGTGACATCTCCTCTTTCAATGATCTCTCTAATCAAATGAAACCGCCGCAACACGTGTTTGGATTTCTGATGAGACCTGGGTTCCTTAGCCTGCGCAACAGCTCCAGTGTTGTCACAAAATAAAGGTATGGCTCCTCTAATGCTAGGAACCACTCCAAGTTCAGTTATGAACTTCTTCATCCAAACAGCTTCCTTTGCAGCTTCACTTGCAGCTATGTACTCTGCCTCTGTCACTGAATCAGCAACTGTTTGCTGCTTGCAACTCTTCCAACTCACTGCGCCACCGTTTAAGGTAAACACATACCCTGAAACGAATTTATAGTCATCTTGGTCTGTTTGAAAACTTGAGTCTGTATAGCCCTCTAGTTTCAATTCAGACCCACCGTAGACAAGAAATACATTCTTAGTTCTTCTCAAGTACTTTAGGATGTTTTTCACAGCCTTTCAGTGCTCTTCTCCTGGATTCAACTGATATCTGCTTGTTACACTAAGTGCATGAGTGACATCTGGTCTAGTACATATCATACCGTACATGATAGATCCTATTGCGGAAGCATAAGGAATCTTACTCATCCGGTCTCTCTCCTCAGGTGTCTTTGGGTCCTGTTTCTTGGAGAGATGTATTCCATGGCTCATCGGCATGAGACCTCTCTTGGAATCTTCCAGGCTAAACTTCTTTAGCATCGAGTCAATGTACTTTCCTTGGGTCAAGCCCAACATCCTTTTAGATCTATCTCTATAGATCTTTATCTCCAAAATATAGGATGCCTCACCCAAGTCCTTCATGGAGAAGTGTTTAGATAACCAAATTTTGATCGACTGTAGCATAGGAACATCATTCCCTATCAGTAATATGTCATCAACATATAATACAAGGAATGAAACAGTGCTCCCACTAACCTTCTTGTACACACATGGTTCATCCTCATTTTTGATAAAATCAAACCTTTTGATTATCTCATCAAAACGGATGTTCCATCTTCGAGAAGCTTGCTTCAATCCATAAATGGATCGTTGTAGCTTACAGACTTGGTTTGTTCCAACTGTTGAAACAAAACCCTCTGGCTGTATCATATATACATTCTCCTCAAGCTCTCCATTGAGGAAGGCCGTTTTCACGTCCATTTGCCAGATCTCATAGTCATAATAAGCTGCAATTGCAAGCAAAATCCGAATGGACTTGAGCATAGTTACTGGTGAGAAGGTTTCATCATAGTCAACTCCTTGTCTTTGTTTGAAACCTTTTGCAACCAGTCGGGCCTTATAGGTCTCTACCTTGCCATCTACTCCAGTCTTTCTCTTAAAGACCCATTTACACTCAATAGGCTTAATGCCCTCAGGTGGTGAAACCAAAGTCCATACTTGGTTTTCATACATGTAGTCCATCTCGGATTTCATGGCTTCTAACCATTTCTCTGAGTCTTCACTACTCATAGCCTCTTCGTAAGTCAATGGATCATCATCATCTATGATGCGTACCTCATCATCATCCTCTATGATGAATCCATACCTTTCAGGTATCTTCGGTACTCTTCCAGGTTTACGAATAGGTAGTGGTACAGTAGGTTCTTCTACTTGGTCAGGTACTTGACTTTGATCCGTAGTATTTTGTGGTTCTTTGAACTTCTTCAAGATATATCTTACTCCCACTAACCCCTTCAAAGATAAACTCCTTTTCCAAGAAGGCAGCGTGTTTCGCAACAAACACCTTTTGATCAGTAGGATGATAGAAATAATATCCTAAACTTTCTTTAGGATATCCCACAAATCTACACTTATCGGATCTAGTCTTCAGCTTGTCATGCTCAAACCTTTTGACATAAGCTGGACAACCCCAAGTCTTAACATGCTTAAGACTAGGTTTCCTTCCTGTCCATATCTCATATGGGGTCTTTGGGACGAATTTGGTAGGTACCTTGTTAAGTAGGTATGCAGCCCATTTCTAGGGCATAACCCCAGAAGGATATTGGAAGGTCGGTAAAACTCATCATGGAACGAACCATGTCCAACAATGTTCGATTTCTCCTTTCAGATACACCATTCAACTGTGGTGTCCCTGGTGGAGTCCATTGTGAGATTATACCATTTTCTTTGAGACAATTGAGAAACTCATTGGTCAAGTATTCCCCTCCTCGATCCGATCGAAGAATCTTAATACTCTTACCAGTTTGCTTCTCTACTTCACTTCTGAATTCTTTGAACTTTTCAAACGATTCAGATTTGTATTTCATTAAATACACCTATCCAAATCTAGAATGATCATCAGTGAAAGTAATAAAATAAAAATACCCTCCTGGTGTATTCATTGTCATAGGTCCACAAACGTCTGTGTGTACCAACGCTAACAACTTTGTAACTCTTTCTCCTTTTCCACTAAAAGGAGATTTAGTCATCTTACCCATGAGACAAGATTCACAAGTTGGATATGATTCGTAATCAGATAGCTCTAAAATCCCATCTTTATGCAACTTGGATAATCTTGTTTCATTGATATGACCGAGTCTACAGTGCCACATAAAGGTATAATTAACATCATCTCTTTTTCTTTTCTTAGTTTGTTCAATTTGAAGTATATTTTCATGCAAGTCAAGTATGTAAAGTCCATTCAGTAAATTGCCAACACCATATAAAACATTCTTATTATAAATAGAACAACTGTTGTTCTTTATTATAATATCAAAACCATCCATATCCAATATACAAATTGAAATAATGTTTCTAATGAGTGTTGGAACATAATAACAATTATTTAAACTAATGAACTTGTCCGAAGGCAGTGCTAAACAATAAGTCCCTACAGCCAATGCAGCAACCTTTGCTTCATTTCTCACTCGTAGGATGACTTCATCCTTGTTCAGCTTCCTACTTCTGCTTAGTCCCTGTATATTATTACATATGTGAGAACTACAGCCGGTATCCAATACCCAAGTAGAATTTTGACTTTCAGAAAAATTAATTTCAATCATGAACAAAGCTAGATCGGAAGTCGAAGCTTCTCCAAGCTTCTTTTGGTCCGCAAGATACTCCTTGCAGTTCCTCTTCCAGTGTCCCGGCTTATTGCAATGGTAGCAAATTCCTTTGCTATCTGGATCAGGTTTCTTTTTATCCTTTCCCTTCGCCTTGCCCTAAGCCTTCTTGTTTTTCTTCTTTTCAGAAGATACCTTGGGCCTCTTCCTTTTCTTGGAAGAATCATCCACTAGTAAGACTTGGTTCTTGTTGGATGAGAAGTGACCTTCAGTAGTTTTCAGCATGTTAAGTAGCTCAGGCAAGCTGACATCCAACTTATTCATGTGAAAATTCACAACAAATTGTGAGAAGGTGTCCGGGAGTGACTGCAAGATCAAATCTTGGCTTAACTCCCCATCCATCACGAACCCTAGTTGTCCAAGTTGTTCAATCAAATTGATCACCTTAAGGACATGAGTCTCAACAGCAGTGCCCTCGGTCATACGAGATCGGAAGAGCTCCTTAGATATCTGATATCTAGCAGTCCTACTTTGCTCACCATACAACTCTTTGAGGTGCAGCAATATAGTAGGAGCATCCATAGTTTCATGCTGACGCTGAAGCTCGTTACTCATGGATGCGAGCATGATGCATTGAGCCAGGATTGCATCATCTTGCCACTTTCTGAAAGTAGCAATCTCTTCCTCAGAGGCTGTTTCTGCAACACTTGCAGGGACAGGCGAATTTAGGACATAAGAAATCTTTTCAGCAGTGAGAACAATTCTCAGATTCCTTAACCAGTCCGTGTAATTCGGTCCGATCAGTTTATTAGCATCAAGTATGCTACACAGTGATAGTGAGTTTGACATTTTTAAATTCTGCATGTGAAATAGACAACATTTTAGCATACGTTCATTTAATTAATTACCAAAATAAATTAGGTCTTTATTTAAATTGGTATCTCCCACTATTTTCATCAAACTATATTACCCTCAATATATATAGTTCGGCAAATCTAATTAAAGATTTGCTAGTGAGATTAAGGATCCCATTTCAAATGTATATAGCCTTGTGTGTGCATAACAAACTATATATAAATAAATAGGTAGACAACTATTGTCAATTACATCACTATGTAATTTCTTGTATTTTGCCTCTTAGATTATAATGGTCAAGTTTGTGCACATCCGAACTAAAATAATCTAAGTTAAGTCTAACCTAGCACTTCCATATATGTGAAGAGAAAAAAGACCGCCCTTGTGTGTGCACAACAAAGCAGTAATGTTCAATTCCTTAATAAGCATCAAATGTAATAAAACAATATCTTAAATATTTAATACTCGCCTTGTGTGTGCATAACAAACTCATATTAAATATTTAATACTCTATCGTTTTACCATGCTAGAAGGCGACGTTCGATATTCCAAATATCTTTGAACGCTTAGGACTTAATATGATTTCTATGAGGGGTTTGTTATTATTAGTCTCATCTTGTTTAGCGCGCATGCACATATATATATATATATACATATATATATATATATATATATATAAATATATAAAATACGCGACATATTATTTAAAATGTGAAGCGTGTTGGATAATATATAATATATAATATATATATATATATATATATATATATATATATATATATATATATATATATAGTAAGCATGCACATATAGAATACTATATTCTACCCGGATTGATTATGGACTTTTATTCTAGTTTGGTTCACTAGAGCCACCAAGTGAACCAAAAGGTCAAACCTAGGGTGCAAGAATTAAATTTAAATATAACTATTATATTTAAACTCGGGCTCCAATACAAATGGGTCTTCAAGTGCTCCTTGCTCCTTTGTCTACAATTCTTCAAAAAATTAATTCTAACTAGTCCTATTACATAAACTATTTACAATAAATAGAAACCTTGATCAGCAGTCAAGGGGAAGTACATAGGAGGGAGATAGAATTTACATTAAGAAAAATTAGAGAAGACGAGGTACGCAGACCCCATTTATAAAAACCCATACATTCAAACATCCACTAAAATAAATTCAATCACACATTGGTCAACAGTCCATAATCAATTCCTATTTATTATCATACATATCTCTATATGTATCAATAAATAACATTCATCCCATGAATAATAAAACCATTCCATATATGCATTGATATCAATTAATGGGCAAAAGTTTTGCTAATATTTAGTTTTGAAACAAAATAAACTCTTTTATTTTAATCAAAAACCAAATCCAAATTAAACTCCTTTAATTTTAGCAATCTGAAATCCTATTCCAGATAAAATAAACTCTTTTACTTTAAACTTTTATCAATTAAATAAACCATTTATTTTAATTGAGAAAAACAAAAAATTTCAAAGTCTGGACACCGGCGCGGCCGCGCTCCATTTTGAACTAGGAGCGGCGCGGCCGCGCTGCACCCCAGGAAACGTTTTTTTGGGTTAAGGCGCGGCCGCGCTCCAGAATGAACTAGAAGCGGCGCGGCCGCGCCGCGACGCAGAATCAGAAAAATTATCTTGCCCAAAAAATTCTAACGTTTCGCATATCAATTCATACATGGAATCATCAAGATCGATAATTAGCACATGATTAGGCTTTGATACCACTGTTAGGTTTGTATATAATGCGAGCATGCAATCAAATTACATAAATAGAGCGGAAGCGCGATAAAATGGATTTTAAAATTTTATACAAACCATCACCATGATCGATCAATGTGCTCAATTAACGATATAAACGAAAGATAAAGAGAATAAGAAATTATACCCTCGTAGAACAAAGCTTCCTCGGGTACAAGTTCAACTCCTAGTCCTTCGTGTTCTCCTCGAATGCTACGGTGTGATTCCTTCCTTTGATCAACGTTAGCCACCCAAGTGTTTGGCCTCTAGAGGTGATCCACCAAGGAAGAACAAGTATTCAAGAAGTTGGGTATTTGGCAAAAACCCTAATTTCTATCTCTATAGAAATTGTAAGTACTCTCCACAATCTAATGCAAGAGTGTGTAACCCTAATATATGATAAGACTCCTCTTATTTATAGATGTAGGAATAACCCTTCCCTAAACTATTTATGATTAGGGTTTCTATTATAATTAAACTCTTTTAATTATTTATGCTCCTAATCCAATTAGGAATTCATGGAAGAGTACTTCTATTAATTAATTCTCAATCCCTATTAGGAATTAAATAATAGTAAAAGTAATAATAATAATAATAAGACTCCTCTTATTAATTTATATTTAATATTTCCAAAATATTAAATAATAAATATTAAGCTATTTAATTTATTCTATCTCCATAGACTAAATTAAATGCACTTAACTTATTATTACAATTATGCTATTTACTTCTTAAATAAATATTTTTCTTTTGCGGTGTGACCCTTTAGGTTCTCCATATTAAACCGGTTGTGAATAAAACAATTAGAACAATTCTAATCTTATTTAAATAAATAAATTAAACTATTTAATTCATTTAAATAAATAATATTTATTCTACAATAAGGGTAAGCCCCTTTTATCGATCAACGACTTTCCAGATAATATAGATTTCAACATTAATCACAAAAGAACCTTTGAGTAAATAGTTACCGTACAATTCAATCCTTTTACCATACAATGTCCCAATTAAATATAAGACATGGATTTACTGTCAAGTCTTATTTTATTTAATTATATGTATTTCAATTCCCAAATCCACAACTCTGATTAATGCAAATTAGAAACTCCTTTCTAATTTCATTCTGCCTTGGCCAAGGACTACTGAGTTGTCATTTATCGAATCACATAGGACATTCACATCTTTTACTAGACGTGGTAGATTCTTTGTTGATCATTCACCTATCTCCATGTACAACTTATTATACCCAATCATACCCTTTGATATACCCTAAAGGTCTTAAGGGATATTGTCAAAGTATAACTCATCATACACAAGATACTATGATGATCTCAAGTCCAAGGATAACTTGTACTACTATCACTAGAGGAATTCCTATTGACAGACGAGTAAAACTCCATTAGGTATTCCTTAGCGAGCCACGTTCAGTGAACTTATTCTCTAATAAGCACCTACATACTTGCTTTAGTGTCTCCACACAAATGATTATGAAATCAATCATCCTCTTCTTAAGAGCAAGCAACGTATGTACTAATCTATCCGGATTCACTAATCCCCTATTTAGTAATCCAACGATTAGGAACGATTTTAGTTTGTGAGCTATCTTGAATTTAGATCTCATTAGCATGATCACCATCATGATTCTAAAAGCATTGCTCAAAACTATGGGTTTATCACATTTAATATAACAGCACTATGTAGATAATATAAAATGCCTTTTTAAGAAAATCAATTCTTTTATTAATAAATGAATAAGATTACAAAGTATATGCTACATCATATCAAATATGATTGGCTTGTGTGCATACTACTATCACCAGGCGTAAGCACGACAAAGCGTAAGCACGACAATGCGTAAGCACGACAAAGCGTAAGCACGACAAAGCGTAAGCACGACAATGCGTAAGCACGTCAAAGCGTAAGCACGTCAAAGCGTAAGCACGACAATGCGTAAGCACGTCAAAGCGTAAGCACGACAAAGCGTAAGCATGACAATGCGTAAGCACGTCAAAGCGTAAGCACGACAATGCGTAAGCATGACAAATCACTTTATCATTTCAAAGCACGACACAACAGCTTACTAAAAATAATTTGTCAGGACGCTTCTCGGTGAATTCGCCGGAAGCACGACAAATCATTTTGTCCGTGTAAGCACGACACAGCTGCTTGGCGAAAAATTTTTATTTGACCAAATTTATCGTTTACACGATATAATCATAAAACGCCTGATTCAAAATATCATTTTGGATCTTTATTTAAGCACATATGATACAAAATTTGAATCTCATTGGGGTTTAAGATTTTAAACTTTTCGATACCTAGTTTTAGGTCACTAAATTAACCTCTAACCATATACGATCGTATTTATAAGCCTCATAAATATTCAGGGTATTATATTCACCCCTACTTCAAAGAATTTCGTCCTCGAAATTAACTTTACAGCTAACTTTAGTCATTCAATATCATATTTATAAGTTCTATAAATATTCAGGATATTACACTCCTAATCACCTCTTTCTTTGACAATTTGAAGGAAACTAACGAAACAATAAGAAGGCTTCCCTACATCGAGACTTGTAAGAGATGTACACATCATTTTGAGCGCGATAGTGATGAGATTGCTCCTTTAGATGCTAATCAAATTAGAACGAAGTAATATGACTCCTAATCACCTCTTTCTTTGACAATTTGAAGGAACTAATGTACCAATAAGAAGGCCTCCCTAAATCAAGACTTATGTGAGATGTTCACATTGTTTTGAACGCGATAGTGATGATATTGCTCCTTTAGATTCTAATCAAACTAGAACGAAGTAATATGACTCCTAATCACCTCTTTCTTTGACAATTTGAAGGAAACTAACGAAATAATAAGAAGGTCTCCCTAAATCGAGACTTGTGTGAGATGTACACATCGTTTTGAACGCCATAATGATTGGATTGCTTATTTTGATGTTACTTAAACTAGAACGAAGTAATAGGACTCCTAATCACCTCTTTCTTTGAGAGTTTGAACGAACTAATGAACCAATACGAAGGTCTCCCTAAATAGTGACTTGTGTGAGATGTACACATTGTTTTGAACGCGATAGTGATGAGATTGCTCCTTTAGATGCTAATCAAACTAGAACGAATTAATATGACTCTTAATCACCTCTTTCTTTGACAAATTAAAGGAATTAATGAACCAATAAGAAGATCTCCCTAAATCAAGACTTGTGTGAGATGTACACATTGTTTTGAACGCGATAGTGATGAGATTGCTCCTTCTAATGCTAATCAAATTAGAACGAAGTAATAAGACTCCTAATCACCTCTTTCTTTGACAATTTGAAGGAAACTAACGAAACAATAAGAAGGCTTCCCTAAATCGAGACTTGTGTGAGATGTACACATCGTTTTAAATGCGATAGTGATGATATTGCTGCTTTAGATGCTAATCAAACTAGAACGAAGTAATATGACTCATAATCATCTCTTTCTTTGATAATTTGAAAGAAACTAACGAAACAATAAGAAGGCTTCCCTAAATTGAGACTTGTAAGAGATGTACACATCGTTTTGAACGCGATAGTGATTAGATTGCTCCTTTAGATGCTAATCAAACTAGAACGAAGTAATATGACTCCTAATCACCTCTTTCTTTGACAATTTGAAGGAACTAATGAACCAATAAGAAGGTCTCCCTAAATCAAGACTTGTGTGAGATGTACACATTGTTTTGAAGGCGATAGTGATGAGATTGCTCCTTCTGATGCTAATCAAACTAGAACGAAGTAATAAGACTCCTAATCACCTCTTTCTTTGATAATTTGAAGGAAACTAACGAAACAATAAGAACGCTTCCCTAAATCGAGACTTGTGTGAGATGTACAAATCGTTTTGAACGCGATAGTGATGAGATTGCTCCTTTAGATGCTAATCAAACTAGAACGAAGTAATATGACTCCTAATCACCTCTTTCTTTGACAATTTGAGGGAACTAATGAACCAATAAGAAGGTCTCCCTAAATCAAGACTTGTGTGAGATGTACACATTGTTTTGAATGCGATAGTGATGAGATTGCTCCTTTTGATGCTAGTCAAACTAGAACGAAGTAATAAGACACCTAATCACCTCTTTCTTTGACAATTTGAAGGAAACGAACGAAAAAATAAGAAGGCTTCCCTAAATTGAGACTTGTTTTTTTTTTTTTGCTAAGTTTGTTTGTGTATTAGAAAATCATAAATACAATGGTAAAGGGGCATACCCCAGAGAAATAAAGTCAACATGAGACAGGCCCCATGAAGAACATATAAAGAAAACTATTCAACAAAGGAAATAAAATCAAAGCATAAAAGCAACCAAATACAACGAATTACAACCAGTTATGATATGTGTGACATTTTTGAGCTGCCTTGTGAAACTTCGAAGAACTTGAGAGCCGAGCTTTAATCAAGTTGATGATTTCCTTTGTCAAGGCATGAGGGGGCAGCATAGACCCGTCATGGAGCATAGAGTTACAAGACCCCCAAATTTTATACAGGGAGGTGGCGAGAATGAGTCTCAAAATTTCAGAATGCATTTTCCTTCCTCAGAACTACTGAATAAAATCAATCAAATTATCCCAGTCGGTTGGAATATTGGTCCAGTTTCCAACTGCCATTACATTAGAAATCACAACACTAGAGTAAGGACAGTTAAAAAAAGGTGACTAAAAGTTTCATTGACAGAATTACACAATAGACATCTCATGGAGTAAAAGCTAGAGTAAGACGTGAAAGCATCATTAGTAGGAAATCTTTTGTGAAAAGCAAGCCAAAGAAAGAAAGAGTATCGTGGAACATAATGCTTGTGCCATAGAATATTTGCCCAATTAATTAGCAAAAAAAAAAAAGAATATTTGCCCAAGGGACAACACTACCATGGAGACGGATGGAATCCCAAATTTTGTTGGCTTTTAGGAGCCGGATATCAACAGAATCCCAAGAGATAGAGTCATCAGTTGAAGTCGGAGAGGGAGCAGAGGTGAAGAGACTACGAAAGTGAACAACATCGTGGTGGTTACTTTGGGGTAACACCCAATTTGAGTGGGATATAATGCTAGATAGAAGAGCAGTTTTTGGAATCCCCGAGTTAGACAGCAGGTAAGCATTGGGAGATAAAGGCTGGCCATTCAACCAAGGATCAAACCATAGGCTAAAATGGTTCCCTCTGCCTACACGATAAGATAGAAATTATTGCGCTAGAGTTCGTAATTTAAGGACCTTGCGCCAAATCCAAGAACAGTCAAAAGGAATATTGATATGCCAAAAGTTATTATTTTTTAGAACAGTGGCCTGGATCCAAGAAGCCCAAAGGGAAGACGGTTTGTATTGGATAACCTTAGTTAGGTGCTGGATAATGAGGGTCTTGTTCCAATCCTCGAGGTCCTTAACTCCAAGACCACCTTCATTTAAAGGCAAAGAAATAACCTTCCAGGAGACTTTCGCCCCATGTTTCTCTAGGGAAGGCCCTTTCCATAGAAATCTGGTGAGAATAGACTGGATGGATTTAAAAACAGATTTGGGCAAGAGGAAGTGAGCTGACCAAAAGGACTAGATAGAAATGAGCACAGAATTAATCAGCTGTAATCTGCCAGAATAAGTAAGAAGTTTTGCAGTCCAATATGATATCCGGGAAGTAATCTTTTGGATAAAAGACATGCAATCATTACGAGAGAGCTTCGAGGATATTAAGGGGACACCAAGGAATCGGATTGGTAGAGTGCCAACACGAAACCCAAGTAAGTCCATGATTATCTGTTGATCATTATCGTCAACGTTCGAGAAGAAACATTGACTCTTATGAGCATTAGGGATGAGCCCGGAGAACAGAGAGAAGGACTGAATGCAAGAGTGGACAATAGAGACAGAAGACAGATTACCATTGCAGAAAATCAGAAGATCATCCGCAAAGCACAGATGAGTAAGGTCACACTCCTTGGCTCTCCAATGGAATTTGAAGTCTGAGTGCATAGTTTCTTTGTGGAGGATTAAGGAAAAAACTTCCATTGTGAGCACGAACAGGTAGGGAGAGAGAGGGTCCCCCTGCCTTAGACCCCTAACACCCTTAAAATAGCCAGCAAGAGACCCATTGATTTTTACAGAGAACATGGCAGTAGTTATACAAGCATGGATCCAATTAATAAATTTGGATGGGAATTTAAGAAGCCCTAGCAAGTCGAACAGAAAGTCCCAACTAACTGTGTCAAAAGCCTTCCTAATATCAATTTTAAGAGCACATCTGGCAGCCCCAGAATTCCGATGATAATTTCGCAAGAGCTCTTGGGCAAGTAATATGTTATCAGTGATACGTCTACCTGAAATGAAGGCAGATTGGGCTCTGTCAATAAGAGAGGGGAGAACCATCTTTAGTCTGTTTGCAAGAAGCTTAGAAATGCATTTATAGAGAGTCAATAGGAGATAGGTCGAAAGTCCGACATGGAGGAAGGGTTGTCCGTCTTAGGGATAAGCACAATGGCAGTGGCATTGATCCCACTTGGGAGATGACAGGTATCAAAGAAGTAATGAACAACAGCAGAGAAATCGACACCAATAATATCCCAACAATAGAGAAAGAAATTAACATTGAAGCCCTCAGGTCCAGGACTCTTGTTCTTCTTCATAGATTTGAGCACATCATAGATTTCAGTATCAAGAACAGGGCCTTCCATAACAGAGGCTTGCAATGGATTGATATGCTTTGTGATATAGGAGGCAAGATCGTCCTGACCAGGATAACCAAAGGAAGAAGAGCCAAGGAGATCCTGGAAATAATCCACAGCCACTTGCTGAATAGAAGATTGGTCCTCCACTAAATCGCCATTACTATTATTGATAGCCATGATTTTGTTGTGATTCCATCTACTTTTGATAACATTGGCAAAATATTTCGAATTTTTGTCAGCTTGGGAGATCCAAAGAGCCCTGGATTTTTGTTGCAGTAGAGATTCCTCCAAGGATAGTGCCCTCCAAAGAAGAGCCGGGTAAGAAGATTCCTCACTTCTCAAGGATGAGTTATGGGGATCAGAATGGAGAGAAGTTTGAACAGTGTGAAGTTGGATTTGAAGAGCTTTGACATTTGAAGTGAGATTCCCATTGGAGGCATTAAGAGAGATTAGGGCCTTTTTTAAAATCCTCAGCTTCTCAGCAAGAATAAACATAGGATTTCCAGAGATTTGAGAATTCCATGTCTCCTGGATAGTAGCATTGAAACCTTCCAATTCAAGCATATAGTTGAAGAATTGAAAAGGTTTTGGGAATCTTTGAACAAGGATGCCAGTTTTCAGAATTATAGGGCAATGATCAGACAAACCTTGAGGTTCAAAACAAGCTTGGGATTCCGTCATGTTGAAAAACCAAGCCGGATTCCCCAAAGCTCTGTCCAATTTCCTGTAGATGGGATTCCGATCCTAACAATTCCACCAAGAGAAACGGGGCCCAATAGCCCTAATATCATCAACACCAAGGGATTCAAGACAATTATTAAAATCAGTGATGCCATTATCCCAAGAATTGTCACCACCTTCTGCTTCATGAATACCCCTGATAGCATTAAAATCACCAAGGAGACACCAAGAAGAGTCAGATGAACAATGAGTTAAGTCATGCCATAGATTCCTTCTATCAATAACAGAATTCATGCCATAGACAATAGATATAAGGGAAGAAAAGCTGTTATCAAGCATATGCAATTTACAATGGGTAATCTGGGAAGACCGAAATAAGATATCAACCTTCCATACTCTAGGATCCCAACCCACCCAGATTCTACCATTGTAGTGATAATCATAGTTGAAAACCCATTCCCAATTTTTACAGATATCTTTTGAGATTCTTGAAGCCTTATGAGCTTTGACTCTAGTTTCAATCAGACCAACAAAGGAAACATTGTTACTATAAAGAAAATTACGAACAAAAGCCTGCTTTGGCTTTTTATTAAGACCCCGAACATTATAAGAACAGAAATTAATCATAAAGAGGAAAAATGAGATTAGGATGAGGATTTTCCTCCACCCCTAGCATGTTTGCTGACTCCCTTGGATTGGCCTTTTCCCTTATGATTAGTGACGACCTTTTTAGAAGTCGCCTTCTTGGAGGTTACCTTATAGGTGGATTCCTTTATCTCATTAATCAAAGTGACCTTTTGGTTCTGAACCAGAGCGCATGGGACCTCCTTGTCAGAAGAATAGTCTTCGGCAAGAGGGGTGAATGAATTTGAAACAGAGACCCAGCTATCATCATTTGGAGTAGCACAGCTATCATCATTTGGAGTAGCACAACTATCATCATTAGGAGTGACACAACTATCATCATTAGGAGTGACAGAAACCCTGCTAACATCATTAGGGGTAACACAGCCCAAAGGAGGAGGAGCCTGAGCCTGAGTAACAGGGGGGTTGGATAGGCAAGGAGCTTTAGACAAATCCATGGCAGGAATAGGTAGCGAATCCTCCCTGGTGTTTGAATTTTTTCTCTTCCAATGGTAGTTAGCCCGGGGGTCAACAACCACTTCAGCAAAGGACCGGGGACGCCCATCATGGCTAGGGATAGATACCATAATAGAAGCAGGAAGTTGAGAGTCCACCCCAACCTCCACACAGATTCGTGCAAAAGGCATTGGCTCTAAAGATTCAGTATGCTTATCCATAAACAAAGGTTTGCCAATGCTACTGGATAGGCGAGAGAGGCCCTCAGAAGTCCAGAACAAGTAAGGAATATGCTTAAACTTAACCCAAATAGGCATTTTTAAGCGAGGCTCAACTTGGAAATCCACCCCTTCCTGCCAAGGTTGCAAAGAAATCAACTTATTTAATCGTTTTGAACGCGATAGTGATTAGATTGCTCCTTTAGATGCTAATCAAACTAGAACGAAGTAATATGACTCCTAATCACCTCTTTCTTTGACAATTTGAAGGAACTAATGAACCAATAAGAAGGTCTCCCTAAATCAAGACTTGTGTGAGATGTACACATCGTTGTGAACGCGATAGTGATGATATTGCTCCTTTAGATGCGAATCAAACTAGAACGAAGTATGACTCCTAATCACCTCTTTCTTTGACAATTTGAAGAAAACTAACGAAACAACAAGAAGGTCTCACTAAATCGAGACTTGTGTGAGATGTACACATCGTTTTGAACGCCATAATGATTGGATTGCTAATTTTGATGTTACTCAAACTAGAACGAGGTAATAGGACTCCTAATCACCTCTTTCTTTGAGAATTTGAACGAATTAATGAACCAATACGAAAGTCTCCCTAAATAATGACTTGTGTGAGATGTATGCATTGTTTTGAATGCGATAGTGATGAGATTGCTTCTTTAGATGCTAATCAAACTAGAACGAATTAATATGGCTCTTAATCACCTCTTTCTTTGACAATTTGAAGGAATTAATGAACCAATAAGAAAGTCTCCCTAAATCAAGACTTGTGTGAGATTTACACATCGTTTTGAATGCGATAGTGATGAGATTGCTCCTTTAGATGCTAATCAAACTAGAACGAAGTAATATGACTCCTAATCACCTCTTTCTTTGACAATTTGAACGAACTACTGAACCAATAAGAAGATCTCCCTAAATCAAGACTTGTGTGAGATGTACACATTGTTTTGAATGCGATAGTGATGAGATTGCTCCTTTTGATGCTAGTCAAACTAGAACGAAGTAATAAGACTCCTAATCACCTCTTTCTTTGACAATTTGAAGGAAACTAACGAAACAATAAGAAGGCTTCCCTAAATCGAGACTTGTAAGAGATGTACACATCGTTTTGAACGCGATAGTGATGAGATTGCTCCTTCAAATGCTAATCAAACTAGAACGAAGTAATATGACTCCTAATAACCTCTTTCTTTGACAATTTTAAGGAACTAATGAACCAATAAAAAGTCTCGCTAAATAAAGACTTGTGTGAGATGTACACATTGTTTTGAACGCGATAGTAATGAGATTGCTCCTTTAGATGCTAATCAAACTAGAACGAATTAATATGACACCTAATCACCTCTTTCTTTGACAATTTGAAGGAAACTAACGAAACAATAAGAAGGCTTCCCTACATCGACTTTTTTGTAAGAGATGTACACATCGTTTTGAGCGCGATAGTGATGCGATTGCTCCTTTAGATGCTAATCACTAGTCTCGATTTAGGGAAGCGTTCTTATTGTTTCGTTAGGTTCCTTCAAATTATCAAAGAAAGAGGTGATTAGGAGTCTTATTACTTCGTTCTAGTTTGATTAGCATCTAAAGGAGCAATCTCATCACTATCGTGTTCAAAACGATGTGTACATCTCACACAAGTCTCGATTTAGGGAGACCTTCTTATTGGTTCATTAGTTCCCTCAATTTGTCTAAGAAAGAGGTGATTAGGAGTCATTTTACTTCGTTCTAGTTTGATTAGCATCTAAAGGAGCAATCTAATCACTATCGCGTTCAAAACGATGTGTACATCTCACACAAGTCTTGATTTCTGGAATGTTTCCATCTTATTCAAGTCCTCTCAACTCATCCACTGCTCTGTTGCTTCTCCTGCTCTTAATTCTCATTTCTTTGTCTCCTTTGTTTATGCTCTGCACACCCCTGTTGAAAGGAGGGCTCTCTGGAAGGACCTTAACAGTATTGCTGTCCCTATGAGTGATCCTTGGGCTGTTCTTGGGGACTTTAATGAAACCATTAGCCTGAGTGAGACTGATGGTGGGAATGCTACTTGGGATCATGGTAATGCAGAATTTAAGGCTTATCTTGACAATATTTCTGTTGAGGATCTTCGAGCAACGGGAGCTCATTTAACCTGGTGGGATTCTCATGATACGGACCCCACTTTCAAAAAGCTTGATCGTGTCTTAGTTAATGGTGGTTGGTTGTCCTCTCTGAACTCCTCATCTGCTCATTTCGGGCCTATGGAGTTTTCGGACCATTGCCCTGCTATTGTCTCCACTGGCCTTGTCCTCCCTAGAGTTCCTAAACCTTTCCAATTTTTTAACTTCATGCTGGAGCTGGAGGGTTTTAAGGATACTCTTAGAACTGCTTGGAACTGTCATATTCATGGTGACCCTATTTTTGTTCTTGCGGAGAAGCTTAAGAGGGCAAAACGGGCAATTGGTGCTTTGAACAAGACTGTTGGTAATATTTCTAGTAATGTTATCCTTGCTAGGGAAAAGCTGCATGCGGTTCAAACTGAGTTATTTGTCCATCCTAGAGACGCGTTCCTTATTAATCTTCAAAGGGTTTACTCTAATAATCTGTGGGATGCTATGGTTAGGGAGGAGTCTTTCCTTAAGCAGAAGTCCAGAGTGCTTTGGCTTAAAGAAGGGGATTCTAATTCGGGGTTCTTCCATAATATGATTAAGAGTAGGTGGAATTCGAATAAAATCTTGTCGGTTAAAAATGAGAATGGTCATTTGGTGCAAGGGCATGACCTTGTCCAAAGTGTCGCGGTTGATTATTTCTCCAAGTTATTGGGCTCTCCTCCCTCTTCTGCCTATTTGGGCCTGCATGATATGAGTCATATCTTCTCTAGGACTCTGAATTCAGATCAGGCTAATATCTTGGATAGAGATGTTACGGATGTTGAAATTCTGACTACTTTAAAATCTATGAAGAAGAATAAAAGCCCCGGTCCCGACGGCTTTAATGTGAACTTTTTCACCCACAATTGGGATATTGTTGGTCAGGATTTCCTTGCCGCTATTCATTCTTTCTTTAGACTTGGTTGTCGCTTGAAAGGTTCCAATGCTACCGCTATTGCTCTTATTCCTAAAGTCCCAAATCCGACTTCTATGGGGGATTTTCGGCCTATCTCTTGCTGTAATACTACTTACAAGTGCATCTCTAAGATTATTGCAAACAGGCTCAAAGGCACTCTCTCATCTCTTATTTCTCCTACTCAGGCTGCTTTCGTTCCGGGGAGACGGATTGGGGACAACATTTTACTTGCCCAGGAGTTAATGAGGAATTATCATAGAAATTCGGGACCCCCCAGATGTACTCTCAAAATTGACCTGAGGAAAGCTTTTGACTCGATCCGTTGGGAATTTCTGTTTGATATGTTGTATCATCTCAAGTTCCCTCCTAAATTTATTTATTGGATCAAGGCCTGCATTTCCACTCCTAAATTCTCGGTCAAGATCAATGGTGCTTTATGTGGGTTTTTCCCTGGGACTAAGGGTCTTCGCCAGGGCGACCCCCTGTCGCCTTACCTCTTTGTTATTATTATGGAGTCTCTCTCTCTGATCATTGCTGACAAGATCAAAACTCTTCCTTTTAAGTTTCATTGGAGGACCTCTCTCAGTCAGACTTCGAATCTTTGTTTTGCGGATGACCTTATGCTGTTTTGTCATGGGGACCGGGACTCTGTCTCCACCATTGAAACCTGTTTGTCCCTTTTCTCAAACCTCTCGGGGCTCACTCCTAATGTGGATAAAAGTCAGTGTTTTCTAGCTAATGTTATCCCTGAGGATGTCATTGCCATTTTGGATATTCTTCAGTTCAAGAGGGGCTTTACTCCTACTAAATTCCTGGGCGTTCCTCTCATTTCTTCTAAGTTGTCTGCCTTGGATTGTAAGCCTCTCCTTGATAGGATTACTGCTAGAGTCTCCTCTTGGACCAATAAGCTCCTCTCCTTTTCTGGCAGACTTCAGCTTATTAGATCGGTTCTTTTCTCCATTCAGGCTTACTGGTCCTCAAACTTTATTTTGCCTTCCTCTATTATCAAGGCCATCAAATCCTCTCTTTCTAGATTCCTTTGGAAGGGTCCTTCTCTCCAAAAATATGGTGTTAAAGTTGCCTGGGATAAAGTTGCCCT
Organism: Aralia elata; assembly: GCA_034770075.1. NCBI lineage: Eukaryota > Viridiplantae > Streptophyta > Magnoliopsida > Apiales > Araliaceae > Aralia > Aralia elata. The sequence goes on from CM068378.1 coordinate 37,724,320, forward strand.
GCCTTTTACTGAAGGAGGACTAAACCTCAAACACCTTGATGATTGGAACAATGCAGGTATCTTATTGCACTTGTGGAATGTCATTAATCCTCACAGCCCTTCCTTATGGGCGAAATGGATTAGGGATACTGTTATTAAGGAGAGGCCTTTTTGGTGTATTCCTATTCCTTCTAACTGTTCCTGGATTTGGCGTAAAGTTCTTAAGCTTCGAAGTATGGCCTTGAATCACATTAATTATATTATTGGTAATGGTTCTCGTATTAGCCTCTGGTTTGACCCATGGCTGCATCACCGCCCTTTGGCAAATTCTGTCCATGACCCTCTTATTGTTAACTCGGGTTTGGGCCCTCATGCTTCGGTTGCGGAGATTTTGGGGGTTTCTGGATGGAAGTTACCCACTTCGAACCACACTACCGTTATGGAGTTCCGTCATGCTTTTGACACCTCTAGACTTCATAATCCCAATCAGCAGGATCAGCTCCTTTGGGATTCCTCTCCTCTTGTTTCTATAAGCTCTATTTGGAAATCTATTCGTAGGAGACGTCCTGAGGTTAGCTGGAGTTCTTTGGTTTGGAATAAGCTCCACGTTCCAAGATTTTCTTTCAGTCTGTGGCTTGCCTTCCATAATGGTTTCAAAACTAGGGATGTTCTCATTAGGTATGGCATTGACATTCCTGCTGACTGCCAGCTTTGCTCTAATCAGCCTGAGAGCTTTCATCACCTCTTTTTCCAATGTCCTTATGCTTTCAAGGTGTTTTTCATTGTTATGCGTTTCTGTGGTTGGAGGGGGTTCCATAGAGACTGGCTTCCTATTGTTGATTATGTGCTTCATGTGCCCATCTCAAAGTTTAGGCGCTATACTCTCTCCCTTGGTCTGGCTGCCACTATTTATTTTATTTGGCGTGAACGGAACACTAGATCCCATGGTAAGCCTGCAAAGCCTGCTTCTTGTCTTGGGCGTGAACTTATTCATGTCATTAAGTGTCGGCTTCACTCTTCTTCCATGCTTAGGAAAAGGGCTGCTAGTTTTCCCCATTTGCTGCTTACTAATGTTGTTTAGGTTTTATGCTTCTATGGGCTGTTTCTAGTTTTTTCTTGGGGATGGTTTACTGCTCTTCTGTTGCGAGTCTGCTTATGGGGGTCTGTTTTGGTGGCTATTCTCTTTGGATGGATTGGTGGGATTTGTGGTGGTCTATTTGGGATGGTTTGCCTGCTGGCCCTGATTTGGTTGTTGTTTGTGTTGAGTCTTGGGTGGCTGCTTATCGCTGGCTAGCTGCTGGGGTTTGGTCTTCGTGTTGTTCTGGGTGTTGGGTGTTTTCTATTGCCTGGCTGCTGTTTTGGCTGGGTTATGCTATGTTTGTTTTTTGCTATGGCGTGTGGTTTTGCCGCTGTAGCTTCTGTTGGGTTTGGTGCTGTTGGCCTCCTTTTCTGTTGCTGCGGATGCTGCTGCGTTTCTTCTGTCTGGTAGTTCAGCTGGTTGGTTTGTGTCGCTTTTCCAGTGGGCTTACTGTTGTTGCTTCTTGGGTTCGGTTTTATTCACCTGGCGGGTCCTTCTGCTGTTGCTTGGTGTCATTGCGGCTGTCTCTATGCTGTCAGCTGGTTTCTTACCAGCTGTGGGGCTGCTATCATGCTTTGGATTTTGTCCCACGTTGGGCTGTGCTGCTGCTGATTTTGCAATTGGCTGGTAACTGCTGTCATTTGCTGCTGGGATTTCTCTCCTGCTGTTGCGTCTTGGCTGGGCTTCCTGCCTTGGCTTGTTGCCTGCTTTCTGCTCGGTTTGTTGCTTCTGCATGGTTGGTTTGCTGGTCTGCTTTTGGGGCTAGCTACTGGCACTGTGCAGCTGGGGCCTACTGTTGCTTTGGACTGGTTGCTTGGTTAGGTGTTGCGTCTGCTTGGTTATATTTTGCTGTTTCTTGCGGGTTGTTCCGACTTTGTGTTGCTGCTGGCCCTTGCGAGTTCGCTCCTGGTTTTGGTCGGGTCCTACCTTTTGGGGCTGATTTTGCCTTTGGGCTGGGCCCGTCTCCTTTTGCTGTTGTTGCTTTGGCCTTTCTATCCTTTTTGGCTTTTAATGTATTGATTGTATTATCTTTTTTTTAGGCTTATGTATTTGTAATCCTTATAGTCATAACTTCATAGGGCCTGTCCTACGACGTCTATGCTATATTCTCTTTGGGGTTTCCCATGTTTGTACATTCTTCTTCTTTTAATACAGTTTAAATTTAGCAAAAAAAAAAAAGAGGTGATTAGGAGTCTTATTATTTCGTTCTAGTTTGATTAGCATCAGAAGGAGCAATCTCATTACTATCGCGTTCAAAACGATGTGTACATCTCACACAAGTCTCGATTTAGGGAAGCCGTATTATTGTTTCGTTAGTTTCCTTCAAATTATCAAAGAAACAGGTGATTATGAGTCTTATTACTTCGTTCAAGTTTGATAAGCATCAGAAGGAGCAATCTCATCACTATCGCGTTCAAAACAATGTGTACATCTCACACAAGTCTTGATTTAGAGAGACCTTCTTAGTGGTTCATTAGTTCCCTCAAATTGTCTAAGAAAGAGGTGATTAAGAGTCATTTTACTTAGTTCTAGTTTGATTAGCATCTAAAGGAGCAATCTCATCACTATCACGTTCGAAACGATGTGTACATCTCACACAAGTCTCGATTTAGGGAAGCCTTCTTATTGTTTCGTTAGTTTCCTTCAAATTATCAAAGAAACAGGTGATTATGAGTCTTATTACTTCGTTCAAGTTTGATAAGCATCAGAAGGAGCAATCTCATCACTATCGCGTTCAAAACAATGTGTACATCTCACACAAGTCTTGATTTAGAGAGACCTTCTTAGTGGTTCATTAGTTCCCTCAAATTGTCTAAGAAAGAGGTGATTAAGAGTCATTTTACTTAGTTCTAGTTTGATTAGCATCTAAAGGAGCAATCTCATCACTATCACGTTCGAAACGATGTGTACATCTCACACAAGTCTCGATTTAGGGAAGCCTTCTTATTGTTTCGTTAGTTTCCTTCAAATTGTCAAAAAAAGACGTGATTAGGAGTCTTATTACTTCGTTCTAGTTTGATTAGCATCAGAAGGAACAATCTCATCACTATCGCGTTCAAAAAGATGTGTACATCTCACACAAGTCTCGATTTAGGGGAGCCTTCTTATTGTTTTGTTAGTTTCCTTCAAATTATCAAAGAAAGAGGTGATTAGGAGTCTTATTACTTCGTTCTAGTTTGATTAGCATCAAAAGGAGCAATCTCATCACTATCGCGTTCAAAACAATGTGTACATCTCACACAAGTCTTGATTTAGAGAGACCATCTTATTGGTTCATTAGTTCCTTCAAATTGTCAAAGAAAGAGGTGATTAGGAGTCATATTACTTCGTTCTAGTTTGATTAGCATCTAAAGGAGCAATCTCATCACTATCGCGTTCAAAACGATGTGTACATCTCACACAAGTCTCGATTTAGGGAAGCGTTCTTATTGTTTCGTTAGGTTCCTTCAAATTATCAAAGAAAGAGGTGATTCGGAGTCTTATTACTTCGTTCTAGTTTGATAAGCATCAGAAGGAGCAATCTCATCACTATCGCGTTCAAAACGATGTGTACATCTCACACAAGTCTCGATTTAGGGAAGCTTTCTTATTGTTTCGTTAGTTTCCTTCAAATTATCAAAGAAAGAGGTGATTAGGAGTCTTATTACTTCGTTCTAGTTTGATAAGCATCAGAAGCAGCAATCTCATCAATATCGCGTTCAAAACAATTTGTACATCTCACACAAGTCTCGATTTTGGGAGACCTTCTTATTGTTTCGTTAGTTTCCTTCAAATTATCAAATAAAGAGGTGATTAAGAGTCTTATTACTTCGTTCTAGTTTGATAAGCATCTAAAGGAGCAATCTCATCACTATCGCGTTCAAAACGATGTGTACATCTCACACAAGTCTTGATTTAGGGAGACCTTCTTATTGGTACATTAGTTCCCTCAAATTGTCTAAGAAAGAGGTGATTAGGAGTCATATTACTTCGTTCTAGTTTGATTAGCATCTAAAGGAGCAATCTCTTCACTATCGCGTTCAAAACGATGTGTACATCTCACACAAGTCTTGATTTAGGGAAGCCTTCTTATTGTTTCGTTAGTTTCCTTCAAATTATCAAAGAAAGAGGTGATTAGGAGTCTTATTATTTCGTTCTAGTTTGATTAGCATCAGAAGGAGCAATCTCATCACTATCGCGTTCAAAACGATGTGTACATCTCACACAAGTCTTGATTTAGGGAGGAGACCATCTTATTGGTTCATTAGTTCCTTCAAATTATCAAAGAAAGAGGTGATTAGGAGTCATATTACTTCGTTCTAGTTTGATTAGCATCTAAAGGAGCAATCTCATCACTATCGCGTTCAAAACGATGTGTACATCTCACACAAGTCTTGATTTAGGGAGACCTTCTTATTGGTTCATTAGTTCCCTCAAATTGTCTAAGAAAGAGGTGACTAGGAGTCATTTTACTTCGTTCTAGTTTGATTAGCATCTAAAGGAGCAATCTAATCACTATCGCGTTCAATACGATGTGTACATCTCACACAAGTCTTGATTTAGGGAAGCCTTCTTATTATTTCGTTAGTTTCCTTCAAATTTTCAAAGAGAGAGGTGATTAGGAGTCTTATTACTTCGTTCTAGTTTGATAAGCATCAGAAGGAGTAATCTCATCACTATCGCGTTAAAACAATGTGTACATCTCACACAAGTCTTGATTTAGGGAGACCTTCTTATTGGTTCATTACTTCCCCCAAATTGTCTAAGAAAGAGGTGATTAGGAGTCATTTTACTTCGTTCTAGTTTGATTAGCATCTAAAGGAGCAATCTCATCACTATCGCGTTCAAAACGATGTGTACATCTCACACAAGTCTTGATTTAGGGAGACCTTCTTATTGGTTCATTAGTTCCCTCAAATTGTCTAAGAAAGAGGTGATTAGGAGTCATTTTACTTCGTTCTAGCTTGATTAGCATCTACAGGAGCAATCTCATCACTATCGCGTTCAAAACGATGTGTACATCTCACACAAGTCTCGATTTAGGGAAGCCTTCTTATTGTTTCGTTAGTTTCCTTCAAATTATCAAAGAAAGAGGTGATTAGGAGTCTTATTACTTCGTTCTAGTTTGATAAGCATCAGAAGAAGCAATCTCATCACTATCGCGTTCAAAACAATGTGTACATCTCACACAAGTCTTGATTTAGGGAGACCTTCTTATTGGTTCATTAGTTCCCTCAAATTGTCTAAGAAAGAGGTGACTAGGAGTCATTTTACTTCGTTCTAGTTTGATTAGCATCTAAAGGAGCAATCTAATCACTATCGCGTTCAATACGATGTGTACATCTCACACAAGTCTTGATTTAGGGAAGCCTTCTTATTGTTTCGTTAGTTTCCTTCAAATTATCAAAGAAAGAGGTGATTAGGAGTCTTATTATTTCGTTCTGGTTTGATTAGCATCAGAAGGAGCAATCTCATCACTATCGCGTTCAAAACGATGTGTACATCTCACACAAGTCTTGATTTAGGGAGACCATCTTATTGGTTCATTAGTTCTTTCAAATTGTCAAAGAAAGAGGTGATTAGGAGTCATATTACTTCGTTCTAGTTTGATTAGCATCTAAAGGAGCAATCTAATCACTATCGCGTTCAAAACGATGTGTACATCTCTCACAAGTCTCGATTTAGGGAGACCTTCTTATTGGTTCATTAGTTCCCTCAAATTGTCTAAGAAAGAGGTGATTAGGAGTCATTTTACTTCGTTCTAGTTTGATTAGCATCTAAAGGAGCAATCTAATCACTATCGCGTTCAAAACGATGTGTACATCTCACACAAGTCTCGATTTATGGAAGCCTCCTTATTGTTTCGTTAGTTTCCTTCAAATTATCAAAGAAAGAGGTGATTAGGAGTCTTATTACTTCGTTCTAGTTTGATAAGCATCAGAAGCAGCAATCTCATCACTATCGCGTTCAAAACAATTTGTACATCTCACACAAGTCTCGATTTTCGGAGACCTTCTTATTGTTTCGTTAGTTTCCTTCAAATTATCAAATAAAGAGGTGATTAGGAGTCTTATTACTTCGTTCTAGTTTGATTAGCATCTAAAGGAGCAATCTCATCACTATCGCGTTCAAAACGATGTGTACATCTCACATAAGTCTCGATTTAGGGAAGTCTTATTATTGTTTCGTTAGTTTCCTTCAAATTATCAAAGAAAGAGGTGATTATGAGTCTTATTATTTCGTTCTGGTTTGATTAGCATCTAAAGGAGCAATCTCATCACTATCGCGTTCAAAACGATGTGTACATCTCACACAAGTCTCGATTTAGGGAAGCCTTCTTATTGTTTCGTTAGTTTCCTTCAAATTATCAAAGGAAGAGGTGATTCTTATTACTTCGTTCTAGTTTGATAAGCATCAGAAGAAGCAATCTCATCACTATCGCGTTAAGACAATGTGGACATCTCACACAAGTCTTGATTTAGGGAGACCTTTTTATTGGTTCATTAGTTCCTTCAAATTCTCAAAGAAAGATGTGATTAGGAGTCATTTTACTTCGTTCTAGTTTGATTAGCATCTAAAGGAGCAATCTAATCACTATCGCGTTCAATACGATGTGTACATCTCACACAAGTCTTGATTTAGGGAAGCCTTCTTATTGTTTCGTTAGTTTCCTTCAAATTATCAAAGAAAGAGGTGATTAGGAGTCTTATTATTTCGTTCTGGTTTGATTAGCATCAGAAGGAGCAATCTCATCACTATCGCGTTCAAAACGATGTGTACATCTCACATAAGTCTTGATTTAGGGAGACCATCTTATTGGTTCATTAGTTCCTTCAAATTGTCAAAGAAAGAGGTGATTAGGAGTCATATTACTTCGTTCTAGTTTGATTAGCATCTAAAGGAGCAATCTAATCACTATCGCGTTCAAAACGATGTGTACATCTCACACAAGTCTCGATTTAGGGAGACCTTCTTATTGGTTCATTAGTTCCCTCAAATTGTCTAAGAAAGAGGTGATTAGGAGTCATTTTACTTCGTTCTAGTTTGATTAGCATCTAAAGGAGCAATCTAATCACTATCGCGTTCAAAACGATGTGTACATCTCACACAAGTCTCGATTTATGGAAGCCTTCTTATTGTTTCGTTAGTTTCCTTCAAATTATCAAAGAAAGAGGTGATTAGGAGTCTTATTACTTCGTTCTAGTTTGATAAGCATCAGAAGCAGCAATCTCATCACTATCGCGTTCAAAACAATTTGTACATCTCACACAAGTCTCGATTTTCGGAGACCTTCTTATTGTTTCGTTAGTTTCCTTCAAATTATCAAATAAAGAGGTGATTAGGAGTCTTATTACTTCGTTCTAGTTTGATAAGCATCTAAAGGAGCAATCTCATCACTATCGCGTTCAAAACGATGTGTACATCTCACACAAGTCTTGATTTAGGGAGACCTTCTTATTGGTTCATTAGTTCCCTCAAATTGTCTAAGAAAGAGGTGATTAGGAGTCATATTACTTCGTTCTAGTTTGATTAGCATCTAAAGGAGCAATCTCTTCACTATCGCGTTCAAAACGATGTGTACATCTCACACAAGTCTGGATTTAGGGAAGCCTTCTTATTGTTTCGTTAGTTTCCTTCAAATTATCAAAGAAAGAGGTGATTAGGAGTCTTATTATTTCGTTCTAGTTTGATTAGCATCAGAAGGAGCAATCTCATCACTATCGCGTTCAAAACAATGTGTACATCTCACACAAGTCTTGATTTAGGGAGACCTTCTTATTGGTTCATTAGTTCCCTCAAATTGTCTAAGAAAGAGATGACTAGGAGTCATTTTACTTCGTTCTAGTTTGATTAGCATCTAAAGGAGCAAATCTCATCACTATCGCGTTCAATACGATGTGTACATCTCACATAAGTGTCGATTTAGCGAATACTTCTTATTGTTTCGTTAGTTTCCTTCAAATTATCAAAGAAAGAGGTGATTAAGAGTCTTATTATTTCGTTCTGGTTTGATTAGCATCAGAAGGAGCAATCTCATCACTATCGCGTTCAAAACGATGTGTACATCTCACACAAATCTCGGTTTAGGGAAGCCTTCTTATTGTTTCGTTAGTTTCCTTCAAATTATCAAAGAAAGAGGTGATTAGGAGTCTTATTACTTCGTTCTAGTTTGATAAGCATCAGAAGGAGCAATCTCATCACTATCGCGTTCAAAACGATGTGTACATCTCACACAAGTCTTGATTTAGGGAAGCCTTCTTATTGTTTCGTTTGTTTCCTTCAAATTATCAAAGAAAGAGGTGATTAGGAGTCTTATTATTTCGTTCTGGTTTGATTAGCATCAGAAGGAGCAATCTCATCACTATCGCGTTCAAAACGATGTGTACATCTCACACAAGTCTCGGTTTAGGGAAGCCTTCTTATTGTTTCGTTAGTTTCCTTCAAATTATCAAAGAAAGAGGTGATTAGGAGTCTTATTACTTCGTTCTAGTTTGATAAGCATCTAGAGGAGCAATCTCATCACTATCGCGTTCAAAACGATGTGTACATCTCACACAAGTCTTGATTTAGGGAAGCCTTCTTATTGTTTCGTTAGTTTCCTTCAAATTATCAAAGAAAGAGGTGATTAGGAGTCTTATTATTTCGTTCTAGTTTGATTAGCATCAGAAGGAGCAATCTCATCACTATCGCGTTCAAAACGATGTGTACATCTCACACAAGTCTTGATTTAGGGAGACCATCTTATTGGTTCATTAGTTCCTTCAAATTGTCAAAGAAAGAGGTGATTAGGAGTCATATTACTTCGTTCTAGTTTGATTAGCATCTAAAGGAGCAATCTCATCACTATCGCGTTCAAAACGATGTGTACATCTCACACAAGTCTCAATTTAGGGAAGCCTTCTTATTGTTTGGTTAGTTCCCTCAAATTGTCTAAGAAAGAGGTGATAAGGAGTCATTTTACTTCGTTCTAGTTTGATTAGCATCTAAAGGAGCAATCTCATCACTATCGCGTTCAAAACGATGTGTACATCTCACATAAGTCTCGATTTAGGGAAGCCTTATTATTGTTTCGTTAGTTTCCTTCAAATTATCAAAGAAAGAGGTGATTATGAGTCTTATTACTTCGTTCTAGTTTGATAAGCATCAGAAGGAGCAATCTCATCACTATCGCGTTCAAAACAATGTGTACATCTCACACAAGTCTTGATTTAGGGAGGAGACCATCTTATTGTTTCATTAGTTTCCTTCAAATTATCAAAGAAAGAGGTGATTATGAGTCATATTACTTCGTTCTAGTTTGATTAGCATCTAAAGGGGCAATCTCATCACTATCGTGTTCAAAACGATGTGTACATCTCACACAAGTCACGATTTAGGGAGATCTTCTTATTGTTTCGTTAGTTCCCTACAATCTTATTAGATAGAGGTGATTAGGAGTCATTTTACTTCGTTCTAGTTTGATTAGCATCTAAAGGAGCAATCTAATCACTATCGCGTTCAATACGATGTGTACATCTCACACAAGTCTCGATTTAGGGAAGCCTTCTTATTGTTTCGTTAGTTTCCTTCAAATTATCAAAGAAAGAGGTGATTAGGAGTCTTATTACTTCGTTCTAGTTTGATAAGCATCAGACGGAGCAATCTCATCACTATCGTGTTAAAACAATGTGTACATCTCACACAAGTCTTGATTTAGGGAGACCTTCTTATTGGTTCATTAGTTCCCTCAAATTGTCTAAGAAAGAGGTGATTAGAAGTCATTTTACTTCGTTCTAGTTTGATTAGCATCAGAAGGAGCAATCTCATCACTATCGCGTTCAAAACAATATGTACATCTCACACAAGTCTCGATTTAGGGAAGCGTGCTTATTGTTTCGTTTGTTTCCTTCAAATTATCAAAGGAAGAGGTGATTCTTATTACTTCGTTCTAGTTTGATAAGCATCAGAAGAAGCAATCTCATCACTATCGCGTTAAGATAATGTGGACATCTCAAACAAGTCTTGATTTAGGGAGACCTTTTTATTGGTTCATTAGTTCCTTCAAATTCTCAAAGAAAGATGTGATTAGGAGTCATTTTACTTCGTTCTAGTTTGATTAGCATCAAAAGGAGCAATCTCATCACTATCGCGTTCAAAACGATGTGTACATCTCACACAAGTCTCGATTTAGGAAAGCCTTCTTATTGTTTTTGTAAGTTTCCTTCAAATTATCAAAGAAGGAGGTGATTATGAGTATTATTATATCGTTCTAGTTTGATTAGCATCGGAAGGAGCAATCTCATTACTATCGCGTTCAAAACGATGTGTACATCTCACACAAGTCTTGATTTAGGGAGACCTTCTTATTGGTTCATTAGTTCTTTCAAATTGTCAAAGAAAGAGGTGATTAGGAGTCATTTTACTTCGTTCTAGTTTGATTAGCATCTAAAGGAGCAATCTCATCACTATCGCGTTCAAAACGATGTGTACATCTCACACAAGTCTCGATTTAGAGAAGCCTTCTTATTGTTTCGTTAGTTTCCTTCAAATTATCAAAGAAAGTGGTGATTAAGAGTCATATTACTTCGTTCTATTTTGACTAGCATCAGAAGGTGAAATCTTATCACTATCGCTTTCAAAACGATGTGTATATCTCACACAAGTCTCGATTTATGGAGATCTTCTTATTGTTTCGTTAGTTTCCCTCAAATTATCAAAGAAAGAGGTGATTAGGAGTCTTTTTACTTCGTTCTAGTTTGATAAGCATCAGAAGGAGCAATCTCATCACTATCGCGTTCAAAACGATGCGTACATCTCACACAAGTCTCGATTTAGGGAGACCTTCTTATTGTTACGTTAGTTTCCTTCAAATTATCAAAGAAAGAGGTGATTAGGAGTCTTATTACTTCGTTCTAGTTTGATTAGCATCTAAAGGAGCAATCTCATCACTATCGCGTTCAAAACGATGTGTACATCTCACACAAGTCTCGATTTAGGGAAGTCTTCTTATTGTTTCGTTAGTTTCCTTCAAATTATCAAAGAAAGAGGTGATTAGGAGTCTTATTACTTCGTTCTAGTTTGATTAGCATCAGAAGGAGCAATCTCATCACTATCGCGTTCAAAACAATGTGTACATCTCACACAAGTCTCGATTTAGGGAGACCTTCTTATTGTTTCGTTAGTTTCCTTCAAATTATCAAAGAAAGAGGTGATTCTTATTACTTCGTTCTAGTTTGATAAGCATCCGAAGGAGCAATCTCATCACTATCGCGTTCAAAGCGATGTGGACATCTCACACAAGTCTTGATTTAGGGAGACCTTTTTATTGTTTTCATTAGTTTCCTTCAAATTCTCAAAGAAAGAGGTGATTAGGAGTCATTTTACTTCATTCTAGTTTGATTAGCATCTAAAGGAGCAATCTAATCACTATCGCGTTCAAAACGATGTGTACATCTCACAGAAGTCTTGATTTAGGGAAGCCTTCTTATTGTTTCGTTAGTTTCCTTCAAATTATCAAAGAAAGAGGTGATTTGGAGTCTTATTTCTTCGTTCTAGTTTGATAAGCATCAGAAGGAGCAATCTCATCACTATCGCGTTCAAAACGATGTGTACATCTCACACAAGTCTTGATTTAGGGAGACCATCTTATTGGTTCATTAGTTCTTTCAAATTATCAAAGAAAGAGGTGATTAGGAGTCATATTACTTCAATCCAGTTTGATTAGCATCTAAAGGAGCCATATCATCACTATCGCGTTCAAAACGATGTGTACATCTCACACAAGTCTTGATTTAGGGAGACCTTCTTATTGTTTCGTTAGTTCCCTCAAATTGTCTAAGAAAGAGGTGATTAGGAGTCATTTTACTTCGTTCTAGTTTGATTAGCATCTAAAGGAGCATCACTATCGCGTTCAAAACGATGTGTACGTCCCACACAAGTCTCGATTTAGGGAATCCTTATTATTGTTTCGTTAGTTTCCTTTAAATTATCAAAGAAAGAGGTGATTTAGGAGTCTTATTACTTCGTTCCATAGTTTGATAAGCATCAGAAGCAGAGCCAATCTCATCACTATCGCGTTCAAAACAAATTTGTTTTTACATCTCACACAAAGTCTCGATTTTCGGGTGACCTTTCTTTATTGGTTTCGTTAGTTTTCCTTCAACATTTATCAAAATAAAGAGGTGATTAGGGAGTCTTATTACTTCGTTCTAGTTTGATAATGCATCCTAAAGGAGCAATCTCATCAACTATCGCGTTCAAAACGATTGCTGTACAATCCACCACAAGTTCTTGATTTAGGGAGACCTTTCTTATTGGTTCATTAGTTCCCTCAACAAATTAGTCTAAGAAAGAGGGTGATTAGGAGTCATATTTACTTGCGTTCTAGTTTGATTTAGCCATACTAAAGGAGCGCAGAATCTCTTCACTATCGCGTTCAAATAACGATGTGTAAATCTCACACAAGTCTGGATTTAGGGAAAAGCACTTCTTAATTTGTTTTCGTTAGTTTCCGTTCAAAATTATCAAAGAAAGAGGTGATTAGGAGTCTTATTATTTCGTTTCTAGTTTGGATTCAGCATCAGAGGGAGCAAAATCTCAATTCACTATCGCGCGTTCAACAAACAATGTGGTACACTTCTCACACAAGTACATGGGATTTTAGGGAGACCTTCTTATTGCGTTTCATTTAGTAGTCCTCAAAATTGTCTAAGAAAGAGATCACTAGGAGTCATTTTACTTCGTTCTAGTTTGATTAGCATCTCTATAAGGAGCAAAATCTCATCACTATCGCGTTCAATACGATGTGTACAAACATTCTCACATAAGTGTCGAATTTAGCGAATACTTCTTATTGTTTCGTTAGTTTCCTTCAAATTATCAAAGAAAGATAGAGGTGATTTAAGAGTCTTGTATATAATTTCGTTCTGGTTTGATTAGCATCAGAAGGAGCAATCTTCATCATCTATCGCGTTACAAAAAACGATGTTGTAACCATCTCAACACAAATCTCGGTTTAGGGAAGCCTTCTGTATTGTTTCGTCTTAGTTTCCTTCTAAATTATCCAAAGAAAGAGGTGGATTAGGAGTCTTATTACTTCGTTCTAGTTTTGATAAGGCCCATCAGAAGGAGGCAAAGCAATCTCATCACTATCGCGTTCAAAAACGGATGTGTTACATCCTCACACAAGTCTTGGATTTAGGGAGATGCCTTCTTATTGTTTTCCGTTTGTTTCCTTCAAAATTATCAAAGAAAGAGGTTGATTAGGGAGTCTTAATTATTTCGTTCTGGTTTGATTTAGCATCAGAAGGAAGCAATCTCATCACTATCGCGTTCAAAACGATGTGATACATCTCTAACACAAGGTTCTCGGTTTAGGGAAAAACCTTCTTATTGTTTCGTTAGTTTCCTTCAAATTATCAAAGAAAGAAGGTGATTAGGAGTTTTATTACTTCGTTCTAGTTTGATAAGCATCTAGAGGAGCAAATCTCATCCACTAATCGCGTTCAACAACGATGTGGTAACATCTCACACAAGTCTTGATTTAGGGAAGCCTTCTTATTTGTTTCGTTAGTTTCCTTCAAAATTATCAAAAGAAAGAGTGTGATTAGGAGTCTTATTATTTCGTTCTAGTTTGTATTAGCATTCAGAAGGAGCAATCTATTCACTATCGCGTTCAAAACGATGTGTACATCTCACACAAGTCTTGATTTAGGGAGACCCCATCTTTATTGGTTCATTAGTTTCCTTCAAATTGTCAAAGGAATAGAGGGTGATTAGGAGTCATATTACTTCGTTCTAGTTTTAATTAGCATCCTAAAGGACCGAATCTCATCACTGATCGCGTTCCAAAACGATGTGTACATTCTCCACACCATAGTCCTCGATTTAGGGGAGACCTTCTTAATTGGTTCAATTAGTTTCCCTCAAATTGTCTAAGAAAGAGGTGGATAAGGAGGTTCATTTTACCTTCGTTCTAGTTTGATTAGCATCCTAAAGGAGCTAATCTCATCACTATCCGCGTTCAAAACGATGTGTACATCTCCACATAAGTCTCGATTTAGGTGAAGTCTTATTTATTGTTTTTCCATTAAGTTTCCTTCAAATTATCAAAGAAAGAATGTTGATTGTGATTATGAGTCTTTTTATTTCGTTCTGGTTTTTGATTAGCATCCTAAAGGAGCACTTTCTCCGATCACTATCGCGTTCAAAAACGATGTTGTAAATCCTCACACAAGTCTCGATTTAGGGAAGCCTTCCTTATTGTTTTCGTTAGTTTCCTTCAAATTATTCAAAGAAAGAGGTGTTAGGAGTTCTTTATTACTTTCGTTCTAGTTTGATAAGGCCATCAGAGAAGGAGCAATCTCCATCACTATCGCGTTCAAAACAATGTGTTACATCCTTCACACAAGTCTTGATTAGGAGGGAGGACCTTCTTATTGGCTTCATTAGTTCCTTCAAATTTGTCTAAGAAAAGAGGTGATTAGGAGTCATTTTTACTTTGTTACTAGTTTGATTAGCATCTTAAAAGAAGCCGGCATCTCGATCACTATCACGTTCATAACGATGTGTACATCTCACACAAGTCTCGATTTAGGGAAGCCCGTTCTTATTGTTTCGTTAGGTTTCCTTCAAATTGTCAAAGAAAGAGGGTGATTATGGAGTCTTATGTACTTCGTTCTAGTTTGCATTAGCATCTAAAGGAGCAATCTTCATCACTATTTGCGTTTCAAAACGATGTGTACATCTCACACCTCAAAGTCTTGATTTTGGAGAGACCTTCTTATTGGTTTCATTAG
>CM068378.1:37739233-37834616 GCA_034770075.1 Aralia elata
AATCAAGACTTGTGTGAGATGTGCACATCGTTTTGAACGCGATAGTGATGAGATTGCTCCTTCAGATGCTAATCAAACTAGAACAAAGAAATATGACTCCTAATCACTTGTTTCTTTGATAATTTGAAGGAAACTAACGAAACAGTAAGAAGGTCTCCCTAAATCGAGACTTGTGTGAGATGTACACATTGTTTTGAACGCGATAGTGATGAGATTGCTCCTTCTGATGCTTATCAAACTAGAACGAAGTAATAAGACTCCTAATCACCTCTTTCTTTGACAATTTGAAGGAAACTAACGAAACAATAAGAAGGTCTCCCTAAATCAAGACTTGTGTGAGATGTACACATCGTTTTGAACGCGATAGTTATGAGATTGCTCCCTTAGATGCTAATCAAACTAGAACGAAGTAATATGACTCCTAATCACTTCTTTATTTGACAATTTGAAGGAAACTAACGAAACAGTAAGAAGGTCTCCCTAAATCGAGACTTGTGTGAGATGTACACATTGTTTTGAACGCGATAGTGATGAGATTGCTCCTTCTGATGCTTATCAAACTAGAACGAAGTAATAAGACTCCTAATCACCTCTTTCTTTGACAATTTGAACGAAACTAACGAAACAATAAGAAGGTCTCCCTAAATCAAAACTTGTGTGAGATGTACACATCGTTTTGAACGCGATAGTGATGAGATTGCTCCTTCTGATGCTTATCAAACTAGAACGAAGTAATAAGACTCCTAATCACCTCTTTCTTTGACAATTTGAAGGAAACTAACGAAACAATAAGAAGGTCTCCCTAAATCAAGACTTGTGTGAGATGTGCACATCGTTTTGAACGCGATAGTGATGAGATTGCTCCTTCAGATGCTAATCAAACTAGAACAAAGAAATATGACTCCTAATCACTTGTTTCTTTGACAATTTGAAGGAAACTAACGAAACAGTAAGAAGGTCTCCCTAAATCGAGACTTGTGTGAGATGTACACATTGTTTTGAACACGATAGTGATGAGATTGCTCCTTTTGATGCTAGTCAAACTAAAACGAAGTAATAAGACTCCTAATCACCTCTTTCTTTGACAATTTGAACGAAACTAACGAAACAATAAGAAGGCTTCACTAAATCGAGACTTGTGTGAGATGTACACATCGTTTTGAACGCGATAGTGATGAGATTGCTCCTTCTGATGCTAATCAAACTAGAACGAAGTAATAAGACTCCTAATCACCTCTTTCTTTGATAATTTGAAGGAAACTAACGAAACAATAAGAAGGATTTCCTAAATCGAGACTTGTGTGAGATGTACACATCGTTTGGAATGCGATAGTGATGAGATTGCTCCTTTAGATGCTAATCAAACCAGAACGAAGAAATATGACTGCTAATCACCTCTTTCTTTGACAATTTGAAGGAAACTAACGAAACAATAAGAAGGTCTCCCTAAATCGAGACTTGTGTGAGATGTACACATTGTTTTGAACGCGATAGTGATGAGATTGCTCCTTCTGATGCTAATCAAACTAGAACGAAGTAATAAGACTCCTAATCACCTCTTTTTTTGACAATTTAAAGGAAACTAACGAAACAATAAGAAGGTCTCCCTAAATCGAGACTTGTGTGAGATGTACACATCGTTTTGAACGCGATAGTGATGAGATTGCTCCTTCTGATGCTTATCAAACTAGAACGAAGTAATAAGACTCCTAATCACCTCTTTCTTTGACAATTTGAAGGAAACTAACGAAACAATAAGAAGGTCTCCCTAAATCAAGACTTGTGTGAGATGTACACATCGTTTTTGAACGCGATAGTGATGAGATTGCTCCTTTAGATGCTAATCAAACTAGAACGAAGTAATAAGACTCCTAATCACCTCTTTCTTTGATAATTTGAAGGAAACTAACGAAACAATAAGAAGGCTTCCCTAAATCGAGACTTGTGTGAGATGTACACATCGTTTTGAACGCGATAGTGATGAGATTGCTCCTTCTGATGCTAATCAAACTAGAACGAAGAAATATGACTCCTAATCACATCTTTCTTTGACAATTTGAAGGAAACTAACGAAACAATAAGATGGTCTCCCTAAATCGAGACTTGTGTGAGATGTACACATCGTTTTGAACTCGTTTTGAACGCGATAGTTATGAGATTGCTCCTTTAGATGCTAATCAAACTAGAACGAAGTAATAAGACTCCTAATCACCTCTTTCTTTGATAATTTGAAGGAAACTAACGAAACAATAAGAAGGCTTCCCTAAATCGAGACTTGTGTGAGATGTACACATCGTTTTGAACGCGATAGTGATGAGATTGCTCCTTTAGATGCTAATCAAACTAGAACGAAGTAATAAGACTCCTAATCACCTCTTTCTTTGATAATTTGAAGGAAACTAACGAAACAATAAGAAGGCTTCCCTAAATCGAGACTTGTGTGAGATGTACACATCGTTTTGAACGCGATAGTGATGAGATTGCTCCTTCTGATGCTAATCAAACTAGAACGAAGTAATATGACTCCTAATCACCTCTTTCTTTGACAATTTGAAGGAAACTAACGAAACAATAAGAAGGTCTCCCTAAATCGAGACTTGTGTGAGATGTACACATCGTTTTTGAACGCGATAGTGATGAGATTGCTCCTTTAGATGCTAATCAAACTAGAACGAAGTAATAAGACTCCTAATCACCTCTTTCTTTGACAATTTGAAGGAAACTAACGAAACAATAAGAAGGCTTCCCTAAATCGAGACTTGTGTGAGATGTACACATCGTTTTGAACGCGATAGTGATGAGATTGCTCCTTCAGATGCTAATCAAACTAGAACGAAGAAATATGACTCCTAATCACTTGTTTCTTTGACAATTTGAAGGAAACTAACGAAACAATAAGAAGGTCTCCCTAAATCGAGACTAGTGTGAGATGTACACATCGTTTTTGAACGCGATAGTGATGAGATTGCTCATTTAGATTCTAATCAAACTAGATCGAAGTAATAAGACTCCTAATCACCTCTTTCTTTGATAATTTGAACGAAACTAACGAAACAATAAGAAGGCTTCCCTAAATCGAGACTTGTGTGAGATGTACACATCGTTTTGAACGCGATAGTGATGAGATTGCTCCTTCAGATGCTAATCAAACTAGAACGAAGAAATATGACTCCTAATCACTTGTTTCTTTGACAATTTGAAGGAAACTAACGAAACAATAAGAAGGTCTCCCTAAATCGAGACTTGTGTGAGATGTACACATTGTTTTGAACGCGATAGTGATGAGATTGCTCCTTCTGATGCTTATCAAACTAGAACGAAGTAATAAGACTCCTAATCACCTCTTTCTTTGACAATTTGAAGGAAACTAACGAAACAATAAGAAGGTCTCCCTAAATCAAGACTTGTGTGAGATGTACACATCGTTTTTGAACGCGATAGTGATGAGATTGCTCCTTTAGATGCTAATAAAACTAGAACGAAGTAATATGACTCCTAATCACCTCTTTCTTTGACAATTTGAAGGAAACTAACGAAACAGTAAGAAGGTCTCCCTAAATCGAGACTTGTGTGAGATGTACACATTGTTTTGAACGCGATAGTGATGAGATTGCTCCTTCTGATGCTTATCAAACTAGAACGAAGTAATAAGACTCCTAATCACCTCTTTCTTTGACAATTTGAAGGAAACTAACGAAACAATAAGAAGGTCTCCCTAAATCAAGACTTGTGTGAGATGTACACATCGTTTTGAACGCGATAGTTATGAGATTGCTCCCTTAGATGCTAATCAAACTAGAACGAAGTAATATGACTCCTAATCACTTCTTTATTTGACAATTTGAAGGAAATAATGAACGAATAAGAAGGTCTCCCTAAATCAAGACTTGTGTGAGATGTACACATCGTTTTTGAACGCGATAGTGATGAGATTGCTCCTTTAGATGCTAATCAGACTAGAACGAAGAAATATGACTCCTAATCACCTCTTTCTTTGACAATTTGAACGAAACTAACGAAACAATAAGAAGGCTTCCCTAAATCGAGACTTGTGTGAGATGTACACATCGTTTTGAACGCGATAGTGATGAGATTGCTCCTTCAGATGCTAATCAAACTAGAACGAAGAAATATGACTCCTAATCACTTGTTTCTTTGACAATTTGAAGGAAACTAACAAAACAATAAGAAGGTCTCCCTAAATCGAGACTAGTGTGAGATGTACACATCGTTTTTGAACGCGATAGTGATGAGATTGCTCATTTAGATTCTAATCAAACTAGAACGAAGTAATAAGACTCCTAATCACCTCTTTCTTTGATAATTTGAAGGAAACTAACGAAACAATAAGAAGGCTTCCCTAAATCGAGACTTGTGTGAGATGTACACATCGTTTTGAACGCGATAGTGATGAGATTGCTCCTTCTGATGCTAATCAAACTAGAACGAAGTAATATGACTCCTAATCACCTCTTTCTTTGACAATTTGAAGGAAACTAACGAAACAATAAGAAGGTCTCCCTAAATCAAGACTTGTGTGAGATGTACACATCGTTTTGAACGCGATAGTGATGAGATTGCTCCTTTAGATGCTAATCAAACTAGAACGAAGTAATAAGACTCCAAATCACCTCTTTCTTTGATAATTTGAAGGAAACTAACGAAACAATAAAAAGGCTTCCCTAAATCGAGACTTGTGTGAGATGTACACATTGTTTTGAACGCGATAGTGATGAGATTGCTCCTTCTGATGCTTATCAAACTAGAACGAAGTAATAAAACTCCTAATCACCTCTTTCTTTGACAATTTGAAGGAAACTAACGAAACAATAAGAAGGTCTCCCTAAATCGAGACTTGTGTGAGATGTACACATCGTTTTGAACGCGATAGTGATGAGATTGCTCCTTTAGATGCTAATCAAACTAGAACGAAGTAATATGACTCCTAATCACCTCTTTCTTTGACAATTTGAAGGAAACTAACGAAACAATAAGAAGGTCTCCCTAAATCAAGACTTGTGTGAGATGTACACATTGTTTTGAACGCGATAGTGATGAGATTGCTCCTTTAGATGCTAATCAAACTAGAACGAAGTAATAAGACTCCTAATCACCTCTTTCTTTGACAATTTGAACGAAACTAACGAAACAATAAGAAGGCTTCCCTAAATCGAGACTTGTGTGAGATGTACACATCGTTTTGAACGCGATAGTGATGAGATTGCTCCTTCTGATGCTTATCAAACTAGAACGAAGTAATAAGACTCCTAATCACCTCTTTCTTTGACAATTTGAAGGAAACTAACGAAACAATAAAAGGTCTCCCTAAATCGAGACTTGTGTGAGATGTACACATCGTTTTAAACGCGATAGTGATGAGATTGCTCTTTAGAAGCAAATCAAACTAGAACGAAGTAATATGACTCCTAATCACTTTTTTCTTTGACAATTTGAAGGAACTAATGAACCAATAAGAAGGTCTAACTAAATCAAGACTTGTGTGAGATGTACACATTGTTTTGAACGCGATAGTGATGAGATTGCTCCTTCTGATGCTAATCAAACTAGAACGAAGTAATAAGACTCCTAATCACCTCTTTCTTTGATAATTTGAACGAAACTAACGAAACAATAAGAAGGCTTCCCTAAATCGAGACTTGTGTGAGATGTACACATCGTTTTGAACGCGATAGTGATGAGATTGCTCCTTTAGATGCTAATCAAACTAGAACGAAGAAATATGACTCCTAATCACCTCTTTCTTTGACAATTTGAAGGAAACTAACGAAACAATAAGAAGGTCTCCCTAAATCGAGACTTGTGTGAGATGTACACATCGTTTTGAACGCGATAGTTATGAGATTGCTCCTTCTGATGCTAATCAAACTAGAACGAAGTAATAAGACTCCTAATCACCTCTTTCTTTGATAATTTGAAGGAAACTAACGAAACAATAAGAAGGCTTCCCTAAATCGAGACTTGTGTGAGATGTACACATCGTTTTGAACGCGATAGTGATGAGATTGCTCCTTTAGATGCTAATCAAACTAGAACGAAGAAATATGACTCCTAATCACTTGTTTCTTTGACAATTTGAAGGAAACTAACGAAACAATAAGAAGGTCTCCCTAAATCGAGACTTGTGTGAGATGTACACATTGTTTTGAACGCGATAGTGATGAGATTGCTCCTTCTGATGCTTATCAAACTAGAACGAAGTAATAAGACTCCTAATCACCTCTTTCTTTGACAATTTGAAGGAAACTAACGAAACAATAAGAAGGTCTCCCTAAATCGAGACTTGTGTGAGATGTACACATCGTTTTGAACGCGATAGTTATGAGATTGCTCCCTTAGATGCTAATCAAACTAGAACGAAGTAATATGACTCCTAATCACTTCTTTATTTGACAATTTGAAGGAAATAATGAACGAATAAGAAGGTCTCCCTAAATCAAGACTTGTGTGAGATGTACACATTGTTTTGAACGCGATAGTGATGAGATTGCTCCTTCTGATGCTAATCAAACTAGAACGAAGTAATAAGACTCCTAATCACCTCTTTCTTTGATAATTTGAACGAAACTAACGAAACAATTAGAAGACTTTCCTAAATCGGGACTTGTGTGAGATGTACACATTGTTTTGAACGCGATAGTGATGAGATTGCTCCTTTAGATGCTAATCAGACTAGAACGAAGAAATATGACTCCTAATCACCTCTTTCTTTGACAATTTGAACGAAACTAACGAAACAATAAGAAGGCTTCCCTAAATCGAGACTTGTGTGAGATGTACACATCGTTTTGAACGCGATAGTGATGAGATTGCTCCTTCTGATGCTTATCAAACTAGAACGAAGAAATAAGACTCATAATCACCTCTTTCTTTGACAATTTGAAGGAAACTAACGAAACAATAAGAACGTCTCCCTAAATCAAGACTTGTGTGAGATGTACACATCGTTTTTGAACGCGATAGTGATGAGATTGCTCCTTTAGATGCTAATCAAACTAGAACGAAGTAATAAGACTCCTAATCACCTCTTTCTTTGATAATTTGAAGGAAACTAACGAAACAATAAGAAGGCTTCCCTAAATCGAGACTTGTGTGAGATGTACACATCGTTTTGAACGCGATAGTGATGAGATTGCTCCTTCAGATGCTAATCAAACTAGAACGAAGAAATATGACTCCTAATCACTTGTTTCTTTGACAATTTGAAGGAAACTAACGAAACAATAAGAAGGTCTCCCTAAATCGAGACTTGTGTGAGATGTACACATTGTTTTGAACGCGATAGTGATGAGATTGCTCCTTCTGATGCTTATCAAACTAGAACGAAGTAATAAGACTCCTAATCACCTCTTTCTTTGACAATTTGAAGGAAACTAACGAAACAATAAGAAGGTCTCCCTAAATCGAGACTTGTGTGAGATGTACACATCGTTTTGAACGCGATAGTTATGAGATTGCTCCCTTAGATGCTAATCAAACTAGAACGAAGTAATATGACTCCTAATCACTTCTTTATTTGACAATTTGAAGGAACTAATGAACGAATAAGAAGGTCTCCCTATATCAAGACTTGTGTGATATGTACACATTGTTTTGAACGCGATAGTGATGAGATTGCTCCTTCTGATGCTAATCAAACTAGAACGAAGTAATAAGACTCCTAATCACCTCTTTCTTTGATAATTTGAACGAAACTAACGAAACAATAAGAAGGCTTCTCTAAATCGAGACTTGTATGAGATGTACACATTGTTTTGAACGCGATAGTGATGAGATTGCTCCTTTAGATGCTAATCAGACTAGAACGAAGAAATATGACTCCTAATCACCTCTTTCTTTGACAATTTGAACGAAACTAACGAAACAATAAGAAGGCTTCCCTAAATCGAGACTTGTGTGAGATGTACACATCGTTTTGAACGCGATAGTGATGAGATTGCTCCTTCAGATGCTAATCAAACTAGAACGAAGAAATATGACTCCTAATCACTTATTTCTTTGACAATTTGAAGGAAACTAACGAAACAATAAGAAGGTCTCCCTAAATCGAGACTAGTGTGAGATGTACACATCGTTTTTGAACGCGATAGCGATGAGATTGCTCATTTAGAATCTAATCAAACTAGAACGAAGTAATAAGACTCCTAATCACCTCTTTCTTTGATAATTTGAACTAAACTAACGAAACAATAAGAAGGCTTCCCTAAATCGAGACTTGTGTGAGATGTACACATCGTTTTGAACGCGATAGTGATGAGATTGCTCCTTCAGATGCTAATCAAACTAGAACGAAGAAATATGACTCCTAATCACTTGTTTCTTTGACAATTTGAAGGAAACTAACGAAACAATAAGAAGGTCTCCCTAAATCGAGACTTGTGTGAGATGTACACATTGTTTTGAACGCGATAGTGATGAGATTGCTCCTTCTGATGCTTATCAAACTAGAACGAAGTAATAAGACTCCTAATCACCTCTTTCTTTGACAATTTGAACGAAACTAACGAAACAATAAGAAGGTCTCCCTAAATCAAAACTTGTGTGAGATGTACACATCGTTTTTGAACGCGATAGTGATGAGATTGCTCATTTAGATTCTAATCAAACTAGATCGAAGTAATAAGACTCATAATCACCTCTTTCTTTGATAATTTGAACGAAACTAACGAAACAATAAGAAGGCTTCCCTAAATCGAGACTTGTGTGAGATGTACACATCGTTTTGAACGCGATAGTGATGAGATTGCTCCTTTAGATGCTAATCAAACTAGAACCTCTTTCATAGTAGTGGCTTGGGACAAACCTCTTTTTCATTACATCTTTCATTTCTGCCCAAGTCTCTATTGGACGTTCCCTGCACCTCCTTCGGCTGGTCATTAATTGATCCCACCACGTAACTGCATAGTCGGAAAATTCGGTAGCTGCAATTCTAACTTTTTTGAGATCCGAGTAGTTGTGACAGTCAAAGATCCACTCCATTTTCCTCTCCCATTCTAGATATGCCTCGGGGTCACTTCTGCCTTGGAATGTGGGAATTTTCATTTTGATGCTATCAAGATTGTTGTCCTCTCAATTTCGGCCGCCTCTATCCTTTGCAAAATGTCTCCTAGGGATAAAGTCAGTTTCTCGATCCTCTTCCTCACTAAACCTTTCATCATAGTAATTTGTTTCCTCTAGCCTTGCTTCCTTTTGTTGGGTTTTTCCTTTTGGGCGCCCACCCGGAGGGATTTGAGTTCGTTCCCCTCGAGTGTCACTCAATTGATCGATGCGATCATGCACTTGTTCCATAGCCATCCCCAATTGTCTAGAAAATTCTTTCATCATAGCCTCCATCATGAGTTTTGGGTCAAAATTCGATGTAGAAGGTTCATTTTCAATTGTCTTATCTCTTATGTTAGACATATTTCCTGCAAAATAAAGATTAGTAGAAAACAAGTTCCTCACCACTCCCTTACGTGTTTCACTCAAACAATATATCACACAAACAGGAAACGCTCGTGTATCACACAATTAGGCTTTTACCCTCAATCAAACTTACTACTCTTGCCTTTTTCCGCTCGTAGTTCTCTCTAATAGGTTCGTTTTGAATTCTCACAAATATTACCTCAAGTCTCTAATTACAATTCAATAATAATTTATCAAAAACACAATATAGAAAGTACGACTCTTCACAAGACTTCCAACCGCCAAATATGATTCTTGCAAATAAAAGTCCCAACGATAGCAATTTAACAATACAAATTTTCTGCTATATATTTTTATGCAGTTTTTTTTTTTTTTTTTTTTGACTATAATTCAACAATAGAAGTAAAGATAAGTAACTTGATAGGAAACTTAGCTTTGATACCAAATGATAGACTCCACGGCACGCTTGCGTGAGGTGGTTGTCGCCCGGATCGTTTCTAACAAGTTGATAGGATGGATAGCTTGCAACCCCTTAACCCCTCGCCTATATGTAGACGGTAATCTTGGTACAATTGCTTGCAAATGAAGTTTGCGTAGGATGGACACCAACGACACCTCGACCCTTCGCTTATGTTGAAGCGGTAATCTTGGTACAATCGACGATTGATGCGGTAGAAGACGCCACATACAACTATGATTGGTTGTATGATAAGTCGAATATGAATCTCAAAGAAAACTAAGGAATACTTAGGAGTTCTCAAGAACCACAAGAAAAGAAAAATCTCACAATAATGATGATAATCTGAATATTAATTGATGAAATTCAAGTTTACAATAGCACATATTTATACTAGTTTTAGAAACAAACTATAAGCTTCTAGAAGCACACACTCTTTGAAATACAAGCACACAAATATGGAAATTTTACAATCAGAACACATGTAATTGATCCTAAATACTGATATCATGTTTTGGATGAAAGAAGGTTCGAAAATCAAGAAAGTCAAAAAATAACAAATTGCATCCAGGAGGTTCTCGCCGGGGCGAGAGATTTGAACTGAAGATTTCTCGCCGGGGCGAGACTCTCGCTGGGGCGAGAGAATTGGCTTGGGAAACCTCGCCGGGGCGAGCCTCTCGCCGGGGCGAGAAAAATGGCCTGGAGATTCTCGTCGGGGCGAGGTCATCCTGTTCCGAACAAACTGCTTTCTTTCGCTGTTTTGTCTGCTACGTCCATTCACAACATGTTTACGGGCTTCATACGCTTGGGCTCCATCTCCATAACCTCTATGCTTGATCCAACCTCGTTCCATAGTTCATGGATCATTCCGTTAAGACCATCTTTGAAGGTTTTAGCTCGAGCTCTAGTAATGGGTCCAAGTGGCAATTGCAATGGATCTTCTCGGGTTGTGCTACGGGTTTCTGGATCATGGATGTCCTCATCAGAAACAGTAAGAAGGTCTCCCTAAATCGAGACTTGTGTGAGATGTACACATTGTTTTGAACGCGATAGTGATGAGATTGCTCCTTCTGATGCTTATCAAACTAGAACGAAGTAATAAGACTCCTAATCACCTCTTTCTTTGACAATTTGAAGGAAACTAACGAAACAATAAGAAGGTCCCCCTAAATCAAGACTTGTGTGAGATGTACACATCGTTTTGAACGCGATAGTGATGAGATTGCTCCTTCTGATGCTTATCAAACTAGAACGAAGTAATAAGACTCCTAATCACCTCTTTCTTTGACAATTTGAAGGAAACTAACGAAACAATAAGAAGGTCTCCCTAAATCGAGACTTGTGTGAGATGTACACATTATTTTGAACGCGATAGTGATGAGATTGCTCCTTCTGATGCTAATCAAACTAGAACGAAGTAATAAGACTCCTAATCACCTCTTTCTTTGATAATTTGAAGGAAACTAACGAAACAATAAGAAGGCTTCCCTAAATCGAGACTTGTGTGAGATGTACACATCGTTTTGAACGCGATAGTGATGAGATTGCTCCTTTAGATGCTAATCAAACTAGAACGAAGTAATATGACTCCTAATCACCTCTTTCTTTGACAATTTGAAGGAACTAATGAATCAATAAAAAGGTCTCCCTAAATCAAGACTTGTGTGAGATGTACACATCGTTTTGAACGCGATAGGGATGAGATTGCTCCTTCTGATGCTTATCAAACTAGAACGAAGTAATAAGACTCCTAATCACCTCTTTCTTTAACAATTTGAAGGAAACTAACGAAACAATAAGAAGGCTTCCCTAAATCGAGACTTGTGTGAGATGTACACATCGTTTTGAACGCGATAGTGATGAGATTGCTCCTTCTGATGCTAATCAAACTAGAACGAAGTAATAAGACTCCTAATCACCTCTTTCTTTGACAATTTGAAGGAAACTAACGAAACAATAAGAAGGTCTCCCTAAATCGAGACTTGTGTGAGATGTACACATCGTTTTGAACGCGATAGTGATGAGATTGCTCCTTTAGATGCTAATCAAACTAGAACGAAGTAATATAACTCCTAATCACCTCTTTCTTTGACAATTTGAAGGAACTAACGAACCAATAAGAAGGTCTAACTAAATCAAGAATTGTGTGAGATGTACACATCGTTTTGAACGCGATAGTGATGAGATTGCACCTTTAGATGCTACTCAAACTAGAACGAAGTAATAAGACTCCTAATCACCTCTTTCTTTGATAATTTGAAGGAAACTAACGAAACAATAAGAAGGCTTCCCTAAATCGAGACTTGTGTGAGATGTACACATCGTTTTGAACGCGATAGTGATGAGATTTCTCCTTCTGATGCTTATCAAACTAGAACGAAGAAATATGACTCCTAATCACCTCTTTCTTTGACAATTTGAAGGAAACTAACGAAACAATAAGAAGGTCTCCCTAAATCGAGACTTGTGTGAGATGTACACATCGTTTTGAACGCGATAGTGATGAGATTGCTCCTTCTGATGCTAATCAAACTAGAACGAAGTAATAAGACTCCTAATCACCTCTTTCTTTGACAATTTGAAGGAAACTAACGAAACAATAAGAAGGTCTCCCTAAATCGAGACTTGTGTGAGATGTACACATCGTTTTGAACGCGATAGTGATGAGATTGCTCCTTCTGATGCTAATCAAACTAGAACGAAGTAATATAACTCCTAATCACCTCTTTCTTTGACAATTTGAAGGAAACTAACGAAACAATAAGAAGGTCTCCCTAAATCAAGACTTGTGTGAGATGTACACATCGTTTTGAACGCGATAGTGATGAGATTGCTCCTTCTGATGCTAATCAAACTAGAACGAAGTAATAAGACTCCTAATCACCTCTTTCTTTGACAATTTGAAGGAAACTAACGAAACAATAAGAAGGCTTCCCTAAATCGAGACTTGTGTGAGATGTACACATCGTTTTGAACGCGATAGTGATGAGATTGCTCCTTTAGATGCTAATCAAACTAGAACGAAGAAATATGACTCCTAATCACCTCTTTCTTTGACAATTTGAAGGAACTAACGAAACAATAAGAAGGTCTCCCTAAATCGAGACTTGTGTGAGATGTACACATTGTTTTGAACGCGATAGTGATGAGATTGCTCCTTCTGATGCTAATCAAACTAGAACGAAGTAATAAGACTCCTAATCACCTCTTTCTTTGATAATTTGAAGGAAACTAACGAAACAATAAGAAGGCTTCCCTAAATCGAGACTTGTGTGAGATGTACACATCGTTTTGAACGCGATAGTGATGAGATTGCTCCTTTAGATGCTAATCAAACTAGAACGAAGAAATATGACTCCTAATCACCTCTTTCTTTGACAATTTGAAGGAAACTAACGAAACAATAAGAAGGTCTCCCTAAATCGAGACTTGTGTGAGATGTACACATTGTTTTGAACGCGATAGTGATGAGATTGCTCCTTCTGATGCTTATCAAACTAGAACGAAGTAATAAGACTCCTAATCACCTCTTTCTTTGACAATTTGAAGGAAACTAACGAAACAATAAGAAGGCTTCCCTAAATCGAGACTTGTGTGAGATGTACACATCGTTTTGAACGCGATAGTGATGAGATTGCTCCTTCTGATGCTAATCAAACTAGAACGAAGTAATAAGACTCCTAATCACCTCTTTCTTTGACAATTTGAAGGAAACTAACGAAACAATAAGAAGGTCTCCCTAAATCGAGACTTGTGTGAGATGTACACATTGTTTTGAACGCGATAGTGATGAGATTGCTCCTTCTGATGCTTATCAAACTAGAACGAAGTAATAAGACTCCTAATCACCTCTTTCTTTGACAATTTGAAGGAAACTAACGAAACAATAAGAAGGCTTCCCTAAATCGAGACTTGTGTGAGATGTACACATCGTTTTGAACGCGATAGTGATGAGATTGCTCATTTGATGCTAATCAAACTAGAACGAAGAAATATGACTCCTAATCACCTCTTTCTTTGATAATTTGAAGGAAACTAACGAAACAATAAGAAGGCTTCCCTAAATCGAGACTTGTGTGAGATGTACACATCGTTTTGAACGTGATAGTGATGAGATTCCTCCTTCTGATGCTTATCAAACTAGAACGAAGAAATATGACTCCTAATCACCTCTTTCTTTGACAATTTGAACCAATAAGAAGGCTTCCCTAAATCGAGACTTGTGTGAGATGTACACATCGTTTTGAACGCGATAGTGATGAGATTGCTCCTTCTGATGCTAATCTAACTAGAACGAAGTAATAAGACTCCTAATCACCTCTTTCTTTGACAATTTGAAGGAAACTAACGAAACAATAAGAAGGGCTCCCTAAATCGAGACTTGTGTGAGATGTACACATCGTTTTGAACGCGATAGTGATGAGATTGCTCCTTTAGATGCTAATCAAACTAGAACGAAGTAATATGACTCCTAATCACCTCTTTCTTTGACAATTTGAAGGAAACTAATGAAACAATAAGAAGGTCTCCCTAAATCGAGACTTGTGTGAGATGTACACATCGTTTTGAACGCGATAGTGATGAGATTGCTCCTTCTGATGCTAATCAAACTAGAACGAAGTAATAAGACTCCTAATCACCTCTTTCTTTGATAATTTGAAGGAAACTAACGAAACAATAAGAAGGCTTCCCTAAATCGAGACTTGTGTGAGATGTACACATTGTTTTGAACGCGATAGTGATGAGATTGCTCCTTTAGATGCTAATCAAACTAGAACGAAGAAATATGACTCCTAATCACCTCTTTCTTTGACAATTTGAAGGAAACTAACGAAACAATAAGAAGGCTTCCCTAAATCGAGACTTGTGTGAGATGTACACATCGTTTTGAACGCGATAGTGATGAGATTGCTCCTTCAGATGCTAATCAAACTAGAACGAAGAAATATGACTCCTAATCACTTGTTTCTTTGACAATTTGAAGGAAACTAACGAAACAATAAGAAGGTCTCCCTAAATCGAGACTAGTGTGAGATGTACACATCGTTTTTGAACGCGATAGTGATGAGATTGCTCCTTCTGATGCTTATCAAACTAGAACGAAGTAATAAGACTCCTAATCACCTCTTTCTTTGATAATTTGAAGGAAACTAACGAAACAATAAGAAGGCTTCCCTAAATCGAGACTTGTGTGAGATGTACACATCGTTTTGAACGCGATAGTGATGAGATTGCTCCTTCAGATGCTAATCAAACTAGAACGAAGAAATATGACTCCTAATCACCTCTTTCTTTGACAATTTGAAGGAAACTAACGAAACAATAAGAAGGTCTCCCTAAATCGAGACTTGTGTGAGATGTACACATCGTTTTGAACGCGATAGTGATGAGATTGCTCCTTCTGATGCTTATCAAACTAGAACGAAGTAATAAGACTCCTAATCACCTCTTTCTTTGACAATTTGAAGGAAACTAACGAAACAATAAGAAGGTCTCCCTAAATCAAGACTTGTGTGAGATGTACACATCGTTTTTGAACGCGATAGTGATGAGATTGCTCATTTAGATTCTAATCAAACTAGATCGAAGTAATAAGACTCCTAATCACCTCTTTCTTTGATAATTTGAACGAAACTAACGAAACAATAAGAAGGCTTCCCTAAATCGAGACTTGTGTGAGATGTACACATTGTTTTGAACGCGATAGTGATGAGATTGCTCCTTCTGATGCTTATCAAACTAGAACGAAGTAATAAAACTCCTAATCACCTCTTTCTTTGACAATTTGAAGGAAACTAACGAAACAATAAGAAGGTCTCCCTAAATCGAGACTTGTGTGAGATGTACACATTATTTTGAACGCGATAGTGATGAGATTGCTCCTTCTGATGCTAATCAAACTAGAACGAAGTAATAAGACTCCTAATCACCTCTTTCTTTGACAATTTGAAGGAAACTAACGAAACAATAAGAAGGTTTCCCTAAATCGAGACTTGTGTGAGATGTACACATCGTTTTGAACGCGATAGTGATGAGATTGCTCTTTTGATGCTAATCAAACTAGAACGAAGTAATATGACTCCTAATCACCTCTTTCTTTGACAATTTGAAGGAAACGAACGAACAATAAGAAGGTCTCCCTAAATCGAGATTTGTGTGAGATGTACACATCGTTTTGAACGCGATAGTGATGAGATTGCTCCTTTAGATGCTAATCAAACTAGAACGAAGTAATATGACTCCTAATCACCTCTTTCTTTGACAATTTGAACGAAACTAACGAAACAATAAGAAGGCTTCCCTAAATCGAGACTTGTGTGAGATGTACACATCGTTTTGAACGCGATAGTGATGAGATTTCTCCTTCTGATGCTTATCAAACTAGAACGAAGAAATATGACTCCTAATCACCTCTTTCTTTGACAATTTGAAGGAAACTAACGAAACAATAAGAAGGTCTCCCTAAATCAAGACTTGTGTGAGATGTACACATCGTTTTGAACGCGATAGTGATGAGATTGCTCCTTTAGATGCTAATCAAACTAGAACGAAGTAATAAGACTCCTAATCACCTCTTTCTTTGATAATTTGAACGAAACTAACGAAACAATAAGAAGGCTTCCCTAAATCGAGACTTGTGTGAGATGTACACATCGTTTTGAACGCGATAGTGATGAGATTGCTCCTTCTGATGCTAATCAAACTAGAACGAAGTAATATGACTCCTAATCACCTCTTTCTTTGACAATTTGAAGGAAACTAACGAAACAATAAGAAGGTCTCCCTAAATCGAGACTTGTGTGAGATGTACACATCGTTTTGAACGCGATAGTGATGAGATTGCTCCTTCTGATGCTTATCAAACTAGAACGAAGTAATAAGACTCCTAATCACCTCTTTCTTTGACAATTTGAAGGAAACTAACGAAACAATAAGAAGGTCTCCCTAAATCGAGACTTGTGTGAGATGTACACATCGTTTTGAACGCGATAGTGATGAGATTGCTCCCTTAGATGCTAATCAAACTAGAACGAAGTAATATGACTCCTAATCACCTCTTTCTTTGACAATTTGAAGGAAACTAACGAAACAATAAGAAGGCTTCCCTAAATCGAGACTTGTGTGAGATGTACACATCGTTTTGAACGCGATAGTGATGAGATTGCTCCTTTAGATGCTAATCAAACTAGAACGAAGAAATATGACTCCTAATCACCTCTTTCTTTGACAATTTGAAGGAAACTAACGAAACAATAAGAAGGTCTCCCTAAATCGAGACTTGTGTGAGATGTACACATCGTTTTGAACGCGATAGTGATGAGATTGCTCCTTCTGATGCTAATCAAACTAGAACGAAGTAATAAGACTCCTAATCACCTCTTTCTTTGACAATTTGAAGGAAACTAACGAAACAATAAGAAGGCTTCCCTAAATCGAGACTTGTGTGAGATGTACACATCGTTTTGAACGCGATAGTGATGAGATTGCTCCTTCTGATGCTAATCAAACTAGAACGAAGTAATATGACTCCTAATCACCTCTTTCTTTGACAATTTGAAGGAAACTAACGAAACAATAAGAAGGTCTCCCTAAATCGAGACTTGTGTGAGATGTACACATCGTTTTGAACGCGATAGTGATGAGATTGCTCCTTCTGATGCTAATCAAACTAGAACGAAGTAATAAGACTCCTAATCACCTCTTTCTTTGACAATTTGAAGGAAACTAACGAAACAATAAGAAGGCTTCCCTAAATCGAGACTTGTGTGAGATGTACACATTGTTTTGAACGCGATAGTGATGAGATTGCTCCTTCTGATGCTAATCAAACTAGAACGAAGTAATATGACTCCTAATCACCTCTTTCTTTGACAATTTGAAGGAAACTAACGAAACAATAAGAAGGCTTCCCTAAATCGAGACTTGTGTGAGATGTACACATCGTTTTGAACGCGATAGTGATGAGATTGCTCCTTCAGATGCTAATCAAACTAGAACGAAGAAATATGACTCCTAATCACTTGTTTCTTTGACAATTTGAAGGAAACTAACGAAACAATAAGAAGGTCTCCCTAAATCGAGACTTGTGTGAGATGTACACATCGTTTTGAACGCGATAGTGATGAGATTGCTCCTTCTGATGCTAATCAAACTAGAACGAAGTAATAAGACTCCTAATCACCTCTTTCTTTGATAATTTGAAGGAAACTAACGAAACAATAAGAAGGCTTCCCTAAATCGAGACTTGTGTGAGATGTACACATCGTTTTGAACGCGATAGTGATGAGATTTCTCCTTCTGATGCTTATCAAACTAGAACGAAGAAATATGACTCCTAATCACCTCTTTCTTTGACAATTTGAAGGAAACTAACGAAACAATAAGAAGGTCTCCCTAAATCGAGACTTGTGTGAGATGTACACATCGTTTTGAACGCGATAGTGATGAGATTGCTCCTTCTGATGCTTATCAAACTAGAACGAAGTAATAAGACTCCTAATCACCTCTTTCTTTGATAATTTGAAGGAAACTAACGAAACAATAAGAAGGTCTCCCTAAATCGAGACTTGTGTGAGATGTACACATCGTTTTGAACGCGATAGTGATGAGATTGCTCCTTCTGATGCTAATCAAACTAGAACGAAGTAATAAGACTCCTAATCACCTCTTTCTTTGACAATTTGAAGGAAACTAACGAAACAATAAGAAGGCTTCCCTAAATCGAGACTTGTGTGAGATGTACACATCGTTTTGAACGCGATAGTGATGAGATTGCTCCTTCTGATGCTAATCAAACTAGAACGAAGTAATAAGACTCCTAATCACCTCTTTCTTTGACAATTTGAAGGAAACTAACGAAACAATAAGAAGGTCTCCCTAAATCGAGACTTGTGTGAGATGTACACATCGTTTTGAACGCGATAGTGATGAGATTGCTCCTTCTGATGCTAATCAAACTAGAACGAAGTAATAAGACTCCTAATCACCTCTTTCTTTGACAATTTGAAGGAAACTAACGAAACAATAAGAAGGTCTCCCTAAATCGAGACTTGTGTGAGATGTACACATCGTTTTGAACGCGATAGTGATGAGATTGCTCCTTCTGATGCTAATCAAACTAGAACGAAGTAATAAGACTCCTAATCACCTCTTTCTTTGACAATTTGAAGGAACTAACGAAACAATAAGAAGGTCTCCCTAAATCGAGACTTGTGTGAGATGTACACATCGTTTTGAACGCGATAGTGATGAGATTGCTCCTTCTGATGCTAATCAAACTAGAACGAAGAAATATGACTCCTAATCACCTCTTTCTTTGACAATTTGAAGGAACTAACGAAACAATAAGAAGGCTTCCCTAAATCGAGACTTGTGTGAGATGTACACATCGTTTTGAACGTGATAGTGATGAGATTTCTCCTTCTGATGCTTATCAAACTAGAACGAAGAAATATGACTCCTAATCACCTCTTTCTTTGACAATTTGAAGGAAACTAACGAAACAATAAGAAGGCTTCCCTAAATCGAGACTTGTGTGAGATGTACACATCGTTTTGAACGCGATAGTGATGAGATTGCTCCTTCTGATGCTAATCAAACTAGAACGAAGTAATAAGACTCCTAATCACCTCTTTCTTTGATAATTTGAAGGAAACTAACGAAACAATAAGAAGGCTTCCCTAAATCGAGACTTGTGTGAGATGTACACATCGTTTTGAACGCGATAGTGATGAGATTTCTCCTTCTGATGCTTATCAAACTAGAACGAAGAAATATGACTCCTAATCACCTCTTTCTTTGACAATTTGAAGGAAACTAACGAAACAATAAGAAGGTCTCCCTAAATCGAGACTTGTGTGAGATGTACACATCGTTTTGAACGCGATAGTGATGAGATTGCTCCTTCTGATGCTTATCAAACTAGAACGAAGTAATAAGACTCCTAATCACCTCTTTCTTTGACAATTTGAAGGAAACTAACGAAACAATAAGAAGGTCTCCCTAAATCAAGACTTGTGTGAGATGTACACATCGTTTTGAACGCGATAGTGATGAGATTGCTCCTTCTGATGCTAATCAAACTAGAACGAAGTAATATGACTCCTAATCACCTCTTTCTTTGACAATTTGAAGGAAACTAACGAAACAATAAGAAGGCTTCCCTAAATCGAGACTTGTGTGAGATGTACACATTGTTTTGAACGCGATAGTGATGAGATTGCTCCTTCTGATGCTAATCTAACTAGAACGAAGTAATAAGACTCCTAATCACCTCTTTCTTTGATAATTTGAAGGAAACTAACGAAACAATAAGAAGGCTTCCCTAAATCGAGACTTGTGTAAGATGTACACATCGTTTTGAACGCGATAGTGATGAGATTTCTCCTTCTGATGCTTATCAAACTAGAACGAAGAAATATGACTCCTAATCACCTCTTTCTTTGACAATTTGAAGGAACTAACGAAACAATAAGAAGGCTTCCCTAAATCGAGACTTGTGTGAGATGTACACATCGTTTTGAACGCGATAGTGATGAGATTGCTCCTTCTGATGCTAATCAAACTAGAACGAAGTAATAAGACTCCTAATCACCTCTTTCTTTGATAATTTGAACGAAACTAACGAAACAATAAGAAGGCTTCCCTAAATCGAGACTTGTGTGAGATGTACACATCGTTTTGAACGCGATAGTGATGAGATTGCTCCTTCTGATGCTTATCAAACTAGAACGAAGAAATATGACTCCTAATCACCTCTTTCTTTGACAATTTGAAGGAAACTAACGAAACAATAAGAAGGTCTCCCTAAATCGAGACTTGTGTGAGATGTACACATCGTTTTGAACGCGATAGTGATGAGATTGCTCCTTCTGATGCTAATCAAACTAGAACGAAGTAATAAGACTCCTAATCACCTCTTTCTTTGACAATTTGAAGGAAACTAACGAAACAATAAGAAGGCTTCCCTAAATCGAGACTTGTGTGAGATGTACACATCGTTTTGAACGCGATAGTGATGAGATTGCTCCTTCTGATGCTTATCAAACTAGAACGAAGTAATAAGACTCCTAATCACCTCTTTCTTTGACAATTTGAAGGAAACTAACGAAACAATAAGAAGGCTTCCCTAAATCGAGACTTGTGTGAGATGTACACATCGTTTTGAACGCGATAGTGATGAGATTGCTCCTTCTGATGCTAATCAAACTAGAACGAAGTAATATGACTCCTAATCACCTCTTTCTTTGACAATTTGAAGGAAACTAACGAAACAATAAGAAGGTCTCCCTAAATCGAGACTTGTGTGAGATGTACACATCGTTTTGAACGCGATAGTGATGAGATTGCTCCTTTAGATGCTAATCAAACTAGAACGAAGTAATATGACTCCTAATCACCTCTTTCTTTGACAATTTGAAGGAAACTAACGAAACAATAAGAAGGCTTCCCTAAATCGAGACTTGTGTGAGATGTACACATCGTTTTGAACGCGATAGTGATGAGATTGCTCCTTCTGATGCTAATCAAACTAGAACGAAGTAATATGACTCCTAATCACCTCTTTCTTTGACAATTTGAAGGAAACTAACGAAACAATAAGAAGGTCTCCCTAAATCGAGACTTGTGTGAGATGTACACATCGTTTTGAACGCGATAGTGATGAGATTGCTCCTTTAGATGCTAATCAAACTAGAACGAAGTAATATGACTCCTAATCACCTCTTTCTTTGACAATTTGAAGGAAACTAATGAAACAATAAGAAGGCTTCCCTAAATCGAGACTTGTGTGAGATGTACACATCGTTTTGAACGCGATAGTGATGAGATTGCTCCTTCTGATGCTAATCAAACTA
Organism: Aralia elata; assembly: GCA_034770075.1. Classification (NCBI taxonomy): domain Eukaryota; kingdom Viridiplantae; phylum Streptophyta; class Magnoliopsida; order Apiales; family Araliaceae; genus Aralia; species Aralia elata. The sequence goes on from CM068378.1 coordinate 37,760,969, forward strand.
GAACGAAGTAATATGACTCCTAATCACCTCTTTCTTTGACAATTTAAAGGAAACTAACGAAACAATAAGAAGGTCTCCCTAAATCGAGACTTGTGTGAGATGTACACATCGTTTTGAACGCGATAGTGATGAGATTGCTCCTTCTGATGCTTATCAAACTAGAACGAAGTAATAAGACTCCTAATCACCTCTTTCTTTGACAATTTGAAGGAAACTAACGAAACAATAAGAAGGCTTCCCTAAATCGAGACTTGTGTGAGATGTACACATCGTTTTGAACGCGATAGTGATGAGATTGCTCCTTCTGATGCTAATCAAACTAGAACGAAGTAATATGACTCCTAATCACCTCTTTCTTTGACAATTTGAAGGAAACTAACGAAACAATAAGAAGGTCTCCCTAAATCGAGACTTGTGTGAGATGTACACATTGTTTTGAACGCGATAGTGATGAGATTGCTCCTTCTGATGCTAATCAAACTAGAACGAAGTAATAAGACTCCTAATCACCTCTTTCTTTGACAATTTGAAGGAAACTAACGAAACAATAAGAAGGCTTCCCTAAATCGAGACTTGTGTGAGATGTACACATCGTTTTGAACGCGATAGTGATGAGATTTCTCCTTCTGATGCTTATCAAACTAGAACGAAGAAATATGACTCCTAATCACCTCTTTCTTTGACAATTTGAAGGAAACTAACGAAACAATAAGAAGGTCTCCCTAAATCGAGACTTGTGTGAGATGTACACATCGTTTTGAACGCGATAGTGATGAGATTGCTCCTTCTGATGCTAATCAAACTAGAACGAAGTAATAAGACTCCTAATCACCTCTTTCTTTGACAATTTGAAGGAAACTAACGAAACAATAAGAAGGCTTCCCTAAATCGAGACTTGTGTGAGATGTACACATCGTTTTGAACGCGATAGTGATGAGATTTCTCCTTCTGATGCTTATCAAACTAGAACGAAGAAATATGACTCCTAATCACCTCTTTCTTTGACAATTTGAAGGAAACTAACGAAACAATAAGAAGGTCTCCCTAAATCGAGACTTGTGTGAGATGTACACATCGTTTTGAACGCGATAGTGATGAGATTGCTCCTTCTGATGCTAATCAAACTAGAACGAAGTAATAAGACTCCTAATCACCTCTTTCTTTGATAATTTGAAGGAAACTAACGAAACAATAAGAAGGCTTCCCTAAATCGAGACTTGTGTGAGATGTACACATCGTTTTGAACGCGATAGTGATGAGATTGCTCCTTCAGATGCTAATCAAACTAGAACGAAGAAATATGACTCCTAATCACCTCTTTCTTTGACAATTTGAAGGAAACTAACGAAACAATAAGAAGGTCTCCCTAAATCGAGACTTGTGTGAGATGTACACATCGTTTTGAACGCGATAGTGATGAGATTGCTCCTTCTGATGCTAATCTAACTAGAACGAAGTAATAAGACTCCTAATCACCTCTTTCTTTGATAATTTGAAGGAAACTAACGAAACAATAAGAAGGCTTCCCTAAATCGAGACTTGTGTGAGATGTACACATCGTTTTGAACGCGATAGTGATGAGATTTCTCCTTCTGATGCTTATCAAACTAGAACGAAGAAATATGACTCCTAATCACCTCTTTCTTTGACAATTTGAAGGAAACTAACGAAACAATAAGAAGGCTTCCCTAAATCGAGACTTGTGTGAGATGTACACATCGTTTTGAACGCGATAGTGATGAGATTGCTCCTTCTGATGCTAATCAAACTAGAACGAAGTAATATGACTCCTAATCACCTCTTTCTTTGACAATTTGAAGGAAACTAACGAAACAATAAGAAGGTCTCCCTAAATCGAGACTTGTGTGAGATGTACACATCGTTTTGAACGCGATAGTGATGAGATTGCTCCTTCTGATGCTAATCAAACTAGAACGAAGTAATAAGACTCCTAATCACCTCTTTCTTTGACAATTTGAAGGAAACTAACGAAACAATAAGAAGGCTTCCCTAAATCAAGACTTGTGTGAGATGTACACATCGTTTTGAACGCGATAGTGATGAGATTGATGCTAATCAAACTAGAACGAAGTAATATGACTCCTAATCACCTCTTTCTTTGACAATTTGAAGGAAACTAACGAAACAATAAGAAGGTCTCCCTAAATCGAGACTTGTGTGAGATGTACACATCGTTTTGAACGTGATAGTGATGAGATTTCTCCTTCTGATGCTTATCAAACTAGAACGAAGAAATATGACTCCTAATCACCTCTTTCTTTGACAATTTGAAGGAAACTAATGAACCAATAAGAAGGCTTCCCTAAATCGAGACTTGTGTGAGATGTACACATCGTTTTGAACGCGATAGTGATGAGATTGCTCCTTCTGATGCTAATCAAACTAGAACGAAGTAATATGACTCCTAATCACCTCTTTCTTTGACAATTTGAAGGAAACTAACGAAACAATAAGAAGGTCTCCCTAAATCGAGACTTGTGTGAGATGTACACATCGTTTTGAACGCGATAGTGATGAGATTGCTCCTTCTGATGCTAATCTAACTAGAACGAAGTAATAAGACTCCTAATCACCTCTTTCTTTGATAATTTGAAGGAAACTAACGAAACAATAAGAAGGCTTCCCTAAATCGAGACTTGTGTGAGATGTACACATCGTTTTGAACGCGATAGTGATGAGATTGCTCCTTCAGATGCTAATCAAACTAGAACGAAGAAATATGACTCCTAATCACCTCTTTCTTTGACAATTTGAAGGAAACTAACGAAACAATAAGAAGGTCTCCCTAAATCGAGACTTGTGTGAGATGTACACATTGTTTTGAACGCGATAGTGATGAGATTGCTCCTTCTGATGCTTATCAAACTAGAACGAAGTAATAAGACTCCTAATCACCTCTTTCTTTGACAATTTGAAGGAAACTAACGAAACAATAAGAAGGCTTCCCTAAATCAAGACTTGTGTGAGATGTACACATTGTTTTGAACGCGATAGTGATGAGATTGCTCCCTTAAATGCTAATCAAACTAGAACGAAATAATATGACTCCTAATCACCTCTTTATTTGACAATTTGAAGGAAACTAACGAAACAATAAGAAGGCTTCCCTAAATCGAGTCTTGTGTGAGATGTACACATTGTTTTGAACGCGATAGTGATGAGATTGCTCCTTTAGATGCTAATCAGACTAGAACGAAGAAATATGACTCCTAATCACCTCTTTCTTTGACAATTTGAACGAAACTAACGAAACAATAAGAAGGCTTCCCTAAATCGAGACTTGTGTGAGATGTACACATTGTTTTGAACGCGATAGTGCTGAGATTGCTGCTTCTGATGCTAATCAAACTAGAACGAAGTAATAAGACTCCTAACCACCTCTTTCTTTGATAATTTGAAGGAAACTAACGAAACAATAAGAAGGCTCCTTAAATCGAGACTTGTGTGAGATGTACACATCGTTTTGAACGCGATAGTGATGAGATTGCTCATTTAGACTCTAATCAAACTAGAACGAAGTAATAAGATTCCTAATCACCTCTTTCATTGATAATTTGAACGAAACTAACGAAACAATAAGAAGGTCTCCCTAAATCGAGACTTGTGTGAGATGTACACATTGTTTTGAACTTGATAGTGATGAGATTGCTCCTTCAGATGCTAATCAAACTAGAACGAAGTAATATAACTCATAATTACCTCTTTCTTTGACAATTTGAAGGAAACTAACGAAACAGTAAGAAGGTCTCCCTAAATCGAGACTTGTGTGAGATGTACACATTGTTTTGAACGCGATAGTGATGAGATTGCTCCTTCTGATGCTTATCAAACTAGAACGAAGTAATAAGACTCCTAATCACCTCTTTCTTTGACAATTTGAAGGAAACTAACGAAACAATAAGAAGGTCTCCCTAAATCGAGACTTGTGTGAGATGTACACATCGTTTTGAACGCGATAGTGATGAGATTGCTCCTTCTGATGCTTATCAAACTAGAACGAAGTAATAAGACTCCTAATCACCTCTTTCTTTGACAATTTGAAGGAAACTAACGAAACAATAAGAAGGTCTCCCTAAATCGAGACTTGTGTGAGATGTACACATCGTTTTGAACGCGATAGTGATGAGATTGCTCCTTTAGATGCTAATCAAACTAGAACGAAGTAATATGACTCCTAATCACTTCTTTCTTTGACAATTTGAAGGAACTAATGAACCAATAAGAAGGTCTCCCTAAATCAAGACTTGTGTGAGATGTACACATCGTTTTGAACGCGATAGTGATGAGATTGCTCCTTCAGATGCTAATCAAACTAGAACGAAGAAATATGACTCCTAATCACCTCTTTCTTTGATAATTTGAAGGAAACTAATGAAACAATAAGAAGACTTCCCTAAATCGAGACTTGTGTGAGATGTACACATCGTTTTGAACGCGATAGTGATGAGATTGCTCCTTCAGATGCTAATCAAACTAGAACGAAGAAATATGACTCCTAATCACTTGTTTCTTTGACAATTTGAAGGAAACTAACAAAACAATAAGAAGGTCTCCCTAAATCGAGACTAGTGTGAGATGTACACATCGTTTTTGAACGCGATAGTGATGAGATTGCTCATTTAGACTCTAATCAAACGAGAACGAAGTAATAAGACTCCTAATCAGCTCTTTCTTTGATAATTTGAACGAAACTAACGAAACAATAAGAAGGCTTCCCTAAATCGAGACTTGTGTGAGATGTACACATCGTTTTGAACGCGATAGTTATGAGATTGCTCCATTAGATGCTAATCAAACTAGAACGAAGTAATATGACTCCTAATCACCTCTTTCTTTGACAATTTGAAGGAACTAATGAACCAATAAGAAGGTCTCCCTAAATCAAGACTTGTGTGAGATGTACACATCGTTTTGAACGCGATAGTGATGAGATTGCTCCTTTAGATGCTAATCAAACTAGAACGAAGAAATATGACTCCTAATCACCTCTTTCTTTGATAATTTGAACGAAACTAACGAAACAATAAGAAGGCTTCCCTAAATCGAGACTTGTGTGAGATGTACACATCGTTTTGAACGCGATAGTGATGAGATTGCTCCTTCTGATGCTAATCAAACTAGAACGAAGAAATATGACTCCTAATCACTTGTTTCTTTGACAATTTGAAGGAAACTAACAAAACAATAAGAAGGTCTCCCTAAATCAAGACTAGTGTGAGATGTACACATCGTTTTTGAACGCGATAGTGACGAGATTGCTCATTTAGATGCTAATCAAACTAGAACGAAGTAATAAGACTCCTAATCACCTCTTTCTTTGATAATTTGAATGAAACTAACGAAACAATAAGAAGGCTTCCCTAAATCGAGACTTGTGTGAGATGTACACATCGTTTTGAACGCGATAGTGATGAGATTGCTCCTTCTGATGCTAATCAAACTAGAACGAAGTAATATAACTCCTAATCACCTCTTTCTTTGACAATTTGAAGGAACTAATAAACCAATAAGAAGGTCTCCCTAAATCAAGACTTGTGTGAGATGTACACATCGTTTTGAACGCGATAGTGATGAGATTGCTACTTCTGATGCTAATCAAACTAGAACGAAGTAATAAGACTCCTAATCACCTCTGTCTTTGATAATTTGAAAGAATCTAACGAAACAATTGTTAGGTTTGTACATAGCGCGAATATGCAATCAAATTACATAAATAGTGCGGAAGCGCGATAAAATCAGATTTTAAAATTTTATACAAACTATCACCATGATCTTTCTTTATGCACAATTATTAATTAAACGAAAGAGATGGAGAATAAGAATTATACCCTTGTAGAATTCTAGCTTCCTCAGGTACAAGTTCACCTCCAATTCCTTCACGTTCTCCTTGAATTCCACCGATTAAATTCCTTCCTTTGATCAACGTTAGCCACCCAAGTGTTTGGCCTCTAGAGGTGATCCACCAAGGAATAATACTTGTTCAAGAAGATGGGTGTTGGCAAAACCCTAGTTTCTATCTCTATAGAAATTGTAAGTACTCTCTACAATTCTTATGCAAGAGTGTGTAACCCTAATCTATGATAAGACTTCTCTTATTTGAAAGTAGTATGCACACAAGCCAATCATATTTGATATGATGTGGCATATACTTTGTAATCTTATTCGGTTATTAAAGGCATTTTATATTATCTACATGGTGCTGTTATATTAAATGTGATAAACCCATAGTTTTGAGCAATGCTTTTAGAATCATGATGGGGATCATGCTAATGAGATCTAAATTCTAGATAGCTCACAAACTTAAATTGTTCCTAATCGATGGATTACTAAAAAGGGGATTAGTGAATCCGGATAGATTAGTACATACGTTGCTTGCTCTTATGAAGAGAATGATTGATCTCATAATCATTTGTGTGGAGACACTAAAGCAAGTATGTAGGTGCTTATTAGAGAATAAGTTCACTGAACGTGGCTCGCTAAGGAATACCTAATGGAGTTTTACTCACCTGTCAATAGGAATTCCTCTAGTGATAGTAGTACAAGTGATCCTTGGACTTGAGATCATCATAGTATCTTGTGTATGATGAGTTATACTTTGACATGTCCCTTAAGACCTTTAGGGTATATCAAAGGGTATGATTGGGTATAACAAGTTGTACATGGAGATAGGTGAATGATCAACAAAGAATCTACCACTTATAGTAAAAGGAGAGAATGTCCTATGTGATTCGATAAATGACGACTCAGAAGTCTTTGGCCAAAGCAGAATGAAATTAGAAAAGAGTTTCTAATTTTCATTAATCAGAGTTGTGCATTTCAGAATCGAAATACATATAATTAAATAAAATAAGACTTGACAGTAATTTCATGTCTTATATTTAATTGGGACATTGTATGGTAGAAGGATTGAATTGTACGGTAACTATGCACTGAAAGGTTCTTTTATGATTAATGTTGAAATCTATATTATCTGGAAAGTCGTTGATCGCTAAGGGGGCTTACCCTTATTGTAGAATAAATATTATTTATTTAAATAAATTAAATAGTTTATTTTATTTATTTAAATAAGATTAGAATTGTTCTAATTGATTTATTCACAACCGGTTTAATATGGAGAACCTAAAGGGTCACACCGCAAAAGGAAAATATTTATTTAAGAAGTAAATGGCATAATTGTAATAATAAGTTAAGTGTATTTAATTTAGTCTATGGAGATAGAATAAATTAAATAGCTTAATATTTATTATTTAATATTTTAGAAATATTAAATATAAATTAATAAGAGGAGTCTTATTATTATTATTGCTATTACTATTATTTAATTCCTAATAGGGATTGGGAATTAATTAATAGAAGTACTCTTACATGAATTCCTAATTGGATTAGGAGTTTAATTTAATTAAAGGAGTTTAATTAGAATAGAAACCCTAATCCTAAATAGTTTAGGGAAGGGTTTTCCTACATCTATAAATAAGAGAAGTCTTATCATAGATTAGGGTTACACACTCTTACATAAGAATTGTAGAGAGTACTTACAATTTCTATAGAGATAGAAACTAGGGTTTTGCCAACACCCATCTTCTTGAACAAGTATTATTCCTTGGTGGATCACCTCTAGAGGCCAAACACTTGGGTGGCTAACGTTGATCAAAGGAAGGAATTTAATTGGTGGAATTCAAGGAGAACGCGAAGGAATTGGAGGTGAACTTGTACCTGAGGAAGCTAGAATTCTACAAGGGTATAATTCTTATTCTCCATCTCTTTCGTTTAATTAATAATTGTGCATAAAGAAAGATCATGGTGATGGTTTGTATAAAATTTTAAAATCTGATTTTATCGCGCTTCCGCTTTATTAATGTAATTTGATTGCATGTTCGCGTTATACAAACCTAACAGTGGTATCAGAGAGCCAAACTTTATGCGAATTATTAATTGTTTTGATTCTGTATATACATTGATATGTGTTAAGAACAATTTAATTGGGCATAATTGTTTGTGTAAAATTATTTTATTTATTTTATTTATTTTTTTATTTATTTTGATTTTTATTTATTTTCAATTAAGATAAAAGGTTTATTTTGAATTGGAATATAATTAAAATTAAAAGTTTTATTTGAACTTGGAATTGGATTCTACGTTAACTAGAATAAAGGAGTTTATTCATATATGGAATAGGATTCCATGTTTCCTAGAATAAAGGAGTTTATTCACATATGGAATAGGATTCCATGTTTCCTAGAATAAAGGAGTTTATTCACATATGGAATAGGATTCCATGTTTCCTTAAAAAATAAAGATGTTTATTTTGATAAGGAATAGGATTCAACATATTTTATTTTTCAACAATTTTAAGTTAAAAATAAAGGTGTTTATTTTAAACTTGAAATTGGTTTCTATATTAATTAAAATAAAGGAGTTTATTTTGATTTGGAATTTGATTAAAAATAAAGGAGTTTATTTTTATTAAAAAAAATTGGATAAATTAAAATAAAAGAGTTTATTTTGATTTGGAATATGATTAAAATAAAGAAGTTTATTTTAATTGAAATTGGATTTCATGATAACTAATTAGAGTTGGAATTGGATTCCATGATAACTCATTGGAGTTGAAACTGAATTTTATACTAACTAATATTGCCCATTAAATGATATCAATGCATATATGGAATGATTTTATTATTCATGGGATGAATGTTATTTATTGATACATATAGAGATATGTATGATAATAAATAGGGATTGATTATGGACTATTGATCAATGTGTGATTGGATTTATTTTAGTGGATGCTTGAATGTATGGGTTTTTATAAATGGGGTCTGCGTACCTCGTCTTCTCTAATTTTTTTCTTAATGTAAATTCTATCTCCCTCCTATGTACTTCCCCTTGACTGCTGATCAAGGTTTCTATTTATTGTAAATAGTTTTTGTAATAGGACTAGTTAGAATTAATTTTGAAGAATTGAAGACAAAGAAGCAAGGAGCGCTTGAAGACCCATTTGTAATGGAGCCCGGGTTTAAATGTAATAGTTATATTTAAATTTAATTCTTGCACCCTAGGTTTGACCTTTTGGTTCACTTGGTGGCTCTAGTGAACCAAACTAGAATAAAAGTCCATAATCAATCCGGGTAGAATATAGTATTCTATATGTGCATGCTTACTATATATATATTATATATTATCCAACATGCTTCGCATGTAAAATAATATGACGCGTATTTTATATATATATGTGCATGCGCGCTAAACAAGATGAGACAAATAATAACAAACCCCTCAAAGAAATTATATTAAGTCCTAAGCGTTCAAAGATATTTGGAATATCGAACGTCGTCTTCTAGTATGGTAAAGCGATAGAGTATTAAATATTTAATATGAGTTTGTTGTGTCACACAAGGCAAGTATTAAATATTTAAGATGTTGCTTTATCACATTTGATGCTTATACATAGACTGAACGATGCTGTTTTGTTGTGTCACACAAGGACAATGTTTTTCTTTCGAATATATGGAAGTACTAGGTTGGACTTAACTTGGATAATTTTGATTCGGATGTGTCACACTTGATCAAAATAATCTAAGAGGCAAATTGAAAGGAGTTACATAGTGATGTAATTGACAATAGTTGTCTACCTATTTATTTATATATCGTTTGTTGTGTCACACAAGGCTATATACATTTGAAATGGGATCCTTATTCTCACTAGAAAATCTTTAATTAGATTTGTCGAACTGTATATTGAGGGTAATATAGTTTGATGAAAATAGTGGGAGATACCAATTTAAAATAAAGGCCTAATTTATTTTGGTAATTAATTAAAATGAATGTATGCTGAAATGTTGTTAAATTACAAATTCACTTATAGAATTTTACGATGTCTAATTCACTATCACTGCATAGCATATTAGATGCTAATTAACCGGACCGAATTACACGGATTGGTTAACAAATTTGAGAATAGTTCTCAAGGCTGAAAAGTTATCTTATGTCCTTAATATACCTATCCCTGCAATGGTTGCAGACAATGCCTCAGAGGAAGAGATTGTTACTTTTAGAAAGTGGCAAGATGATGCACAGTTGGCTCAATGCATCATGCTCGCATCCATGAGTAACGAGCTTCAGCGTCAGCATGAAACTATGGATGCTCCTACTGTACTCCGGCACCTTCAAGGAGTGAAGGGTGAGGAAAATAGGACTATTAGATATCAGATATCTAAGGAGCTCTTCCGATCTAGAATGACCGATGGCACTACAGTAGAGACAAATATCCTAAAATGATCAATATGATTGAACAATTGGGATAACTGGGTTTTAATGGATGGAGAGTTGATCCAAGATTTGATCTTGCAATCACTTCCGGACTCTTTCTCACAAATTGTTGTGAATTTCCACATGAACAAGCTATATGTCAGCCTGCCTGAGTTGCTTAAACATGTTGAAAACTGTAAAGAGTCACTTTCCAACCAAGAAAGACCAAGTCTTACTGGTAGATGATTCTTCCAGGAAGCGGAAGAGGGCCAAAGGATCTTCTTAAAAGAAGAACAATTCAAAGAAGGTAAATGGAAGGGCAAAAATAAAGGACAATAAGAACAAGACTGATGCAGATAGCAAAGGAGTTTGCTTCCACTGCAATAAGCCTGGATACTAGAATTAAAACTAAAGGGTAACCAGAAGAAGCTTAGTGAAGCTTCGGTTACAAATATGGGTTTGTTCATGATTGAAATAAATTTTTCTATAAGTCAAGGTTCTACTTGGGTATTGGATATCGGCTGTAGTTCTCACGTATGCAATCCAATGCAGAGACTAAGCAGAAGTAGAAAGCTAAACAAAGAATAAGTAATCTTACGCGTGGAGAATGAAGCAATGGTTGCTGCATTAACCGTAGGAACTTATAGTTTAGCATTGCCTACGGGCAAGTCTATTAAGTTAATAAGTTGTTATTATGTTCCAGTTCTCTTTAGAAACATTATTACTTCCGTTGTTGGACAAGGAAGGTTCTGGTATTATATTTAAGAACAATTGTTGTTCTATTTATAATGATAATGTTTTGTTTGAATCTGGAAGATTACTTGATAGACTTTGTATACTTGACTTACATGAAAATTATTTTGCAAATTGAATAAACTAATAAAAGAAAAGGAGATGGTTATTCAAAGAGTTGAATGTGTGTATTTGATGAAATACACTTCTGAATTATTTGAAATGTTCAAAGAATTCAGAAGTGAAACAAATTGACAAAGTATTAAGATTCTTTGATCAGATCAAGGAAGGAATACTTGTGCAATAAGTTTCTAGATCATCTCAAAATGGTATTTTCTCATAAATGGACACCTCCTGATACGTAATAATTGATTGGTGTATCTAAAAGGAGAAATTGTACCTTGTTGGACATGGTGTAGTTCATAATGATTTTTACCGACATTCTAGTATCCATCTGGGGTCAAACCCTAGAAACGGCTGCATATCTACAAAATAAGGTAACCTCAAAAATTCGAGCCCAAGTCTCCATAAAGGTTATGGATAGGAAGGATTCCTACTCTTAAGTATGTTAAGATAAGGGTTGTCCAGCTTATGTGAAAAGGTTTCAAAGATAAGTTTAGGACAAAATCTGACAATTGCAGATTTGTGGGATATCCTAAAGAAGTTTAGGGTACTATAATCCTACATGATACCTTCTTAGATAAATGTGTTTATCATTGAAGGAGCTAGTGGGAGGGTAATAGATCTTGAAGGAGTTCAAGAACCACAAAGCACTTTAAGTCGAACCGAGGAACCTGTAGATAGACCAATTGTACCACAACCGAATCGTAAATCTGGAAGAGTACCGAAGATACCTGGGAGTTATGGATTCATCATAGAGGATGATGATGAGGTACGCATCATAGAGGATGATGATCCAGTTATATACGATGAGGCTATGAGTAGAAGACACTCAGAGAAATGGCAGATGGCCATAAAATCTGAAATGGACTCTATGTATAAGAACCAAGTATAGACTCTGGTATATATGGGTCTTTAAGAGAAAGACTGGGGCAAATGGCAAGGTAGACACCTATAAGACCAGACCTGTTTAAAAGGTTTTTCAAGTCAAGGAGTTGACTGTGATAAAACCTTACTATCGGGTAATGCTCAAGTCCATTTGGATTTTGCTTGTGATTGCAGCTTATTACGAAATCTGACAAAATGGATGTGGAGACGTCCTTCCTCAATGAAGGCTTGAGGAGAATGTATGTATGATACAGCCAGAGAAATTTGTTTCAAAGGTTGAAGCAAATCGTGTTTTAAGCTACAATGATCCATTTATAGATTGAAGCAAGCTTCTCAAAGATGGAACATTCATTTTGATGAGACAATCAAAAGAGTTTGATTTTATCAAAAATGGGAATGAACCTAGTATGTACAAAAGGGTCAGTGGGAGCGCTGTGACATTCTTGGTATTATATGTTGATATACTACTGACAAGGAATAACACACTAATGCTACAATCAGTAAAGATAAAATTGTCTAAACATTCCTCCATGAATGCCTTGGGAGGAGCATCCTATAAAATGGGGATATAAATCTATATAGATAGATTTAAAAGGATGTTCGGCTTGACCCAAGGAACGTATATTCATTTGATGCTAAAGGCGTTTAGCATGGCAAACTCCAAGAGAGGTCTCATGATGATGAGCCATGGAGTGTATCTCTCTAAAATTATCTCTAATTAAAAGAGAGATCGCATGAGTTACTATCATGAATGCAATGAATATACAAGGTCTGATGTTGATCAGTCAGATTCTGGAGAAGATCACTGTAAGACAGTGATGAACATCTTTAAGTACTTAATCCGTATTGAAGATGTGATCATGATTCGTGGTAGGTCTGAATTAAAACAAGAGGGCTAAACAGACTCAAGTTTTTCAGACTGACCAAGACGATAACAAATCCACTTTAAGGTAAATCGTTACTTTGAAAGGTGGTGCAGTGAATTGGAAAGGTTCCAAACAGGAAAGAGTTACTGGTTTAGTGACAAAGACAAAGTATATAGCTATAAATGAAGCTGCAAGTTAATTGTTTGGATAAAAAGTTCATCACAGAACTAGGAATAGTTCCTAAGTCTCATCTTGGATTCAAACATGTGTTGCGGCACTTTCATTTGATTAGTGGAATCATTGAAAGAGGATAAGTCACTATAAAGATAGTGGACTCTCAATAACAACATTGCATATCCATTTACTGAAGCTTTATCCAAACAGCAGGATGATCGTCACTTAGAGAAGAAGGGTATTAGATACCATGACGATTGGCTTTAGTGCAAGTGGGAGATTGAAAGTAGTATGCACACAAGCCAATCATATTTGATATGATGTGGCATATACTTTGTAATCTTATTCGGTTATTAAAGGCATTTTATATTATCTACATGGTGCTGTTATATTAAATGTGATAAACCCATAGTTTTGAGCAATGCTTTTAGAATCATGATGGGGATCATGCTAATGAGATCTAAATTCTAGATAGCTCACAAACTTAAATTGTTCCTAATCGATGGATTACTAAAAAGGGGATTAGTGAATCCGGATAGATTAGTACATACGTTGCTTGCTCTTATGAAGAGAATGATTGATCTCATAATCATTTGTGTGGAGACACTAAAGCAAGTATGTAGGTGCTTATTAGAGAATAAGTTCACTGAACGTGGCTCGCTAAGGAATACCTAATGGAGTTTTACTCACCTGTCAATAGGAATTCCTCTAGTGATAGTAGTACAAGTGATCCTTGGACTTGAGATCATCATAGTATCTTGTGTATGATGAGTTATACTTTGACATGTCCCTTAAGACCTTTAGGGTATATCAAAGGGTATGATTGGGTATAACAAGTTGTACATGGAGATAGGTGAATGATCAACAAAGAATCTACCACTTATAGTAAAAGGAGAGAATGTCCTATGTGATTCGATAAATGACGACTCAGAAGTCTTTGGCCAAAGCAGAATGAAATTAGAAAAGAGTTTCTAATTTTCATTAATCAGAGTTGTGCATTTCAGAATCGAAATACATATAATTAAATAAAATAAGACTTGACAGTAATTCCATGTCTTATATTTAATTGGGACATTGTATGGTAGAAGGATTGAATTGTACGGGTAACTATGCACTGAAAGGTTCTTTTATGATTAATGTTGAAATCTATATTATCTGGAAAGTCGTTGATCGCTAAGGGGGCTTACCCTTATTGTAGAATAAATATTATTTATTTAAATAAATTAAATAGTTTATTTTATTTATTTAAATAAGATTAGAATTGTTCTAATTGATTTATTCACAACCGGTTTAATATGGAGAACCTAAAGGGTTACACACCGCAAAAGGAAAATATTTATTTAAGAAGTAAATGGCATAATTGTAATAATAAGTTAAGTGTATTTAATTTAGTCTATGGAGATAGAATAAATTAAATAGCTTAATATTTATTATTTAATATTTTAGAAATATTAAATATAAATTAATAAGAGGAGTCTTATTATTATTATTGCTATTACTATTATTTAATTCCTAATAGGGATTGGGAATTAATTAATAGAAGTACTCTTACATGAATTCCTAATTGGATTAGGAGTTTAATTTAATTAAAGGAGTTTAATTAGAATAGAAACCCTAATCCTAAATAGTTTAGGGAAGGGTTTTCCTACATCTATAAATAAGAGAAGTCTTATCATAGATTAGGGTTACACACTCTTACATAAGAATTGTAGAGAGTACTTACAATTTCTATAGAGATAGAAACTAGGGTTTTGCCAACACCCATCTTCTTGAACAAGTATTATTCCTTGGTGGATCACCTCTAGAGGCCAAACACTTGGGTGGCTAACGTTGATCAAATGAAGGAATTTAATTGGTGGAATTCAAGGAGAACGCGAAGGAATTGGAGGTGAACTTGTACCTGAGGAAGCTAGAATTCTACAAGGGTATAATTCTTATTCTCCATCTCTTTCGTTTAATTAATAATTGTGCATAAAGAAAGATCATGGTGATGGTTTGTATAAAATTTTAAAATCTGATTTTATCGCGCTTCCGCTTTATTAATGTAATTTGATTGCATGTTCGCGTTATACAAACCTAACATTATTTATAGATGTAGGAAAACCCTTCCCTAAACTATTTAGGATTAGGGTTTCTATTCTAATTAAACTCCTTTAATTAAATTAAACTCCTAATCCAATTAGGAATTAATGTGAGAGTACTTCTATTAATTAATTCCCAATCCCTATTAGGAATTAAATAATAGTAATAGTAATAATAATAATAAGACTCCTCTTATTAATTTATATTTAATATTTCTAAAATATTAAATAATAAATATTAAGCTATTTAATTTATTCTATCTCCATAGACTAAATTAAATACACTTAACTTATTATTACAATTATGCCATTTACTTCTTAAATAAATATTTTCCTTTTGCGGTGTGACCCTTTAGGTTCTCCATATTAAACCGGTTTGTGAATAAATCAATTAGAACAATTCTAATCTTATTTAAATAAATAAATTAAAACTATTTAATTCATTTAAATAAATAATATTTATTCTACAATAAGGGTAAGCCCCCTTAGCGATCAACGACTTTCCAGATAATATAGATTTCAACATTAATCATAAAAGAACCTTTCAGTGCATAGTTACCGTACAATTCAATCCTTCTTCCATACAATGTCCCAATTAAATATAAGACATGGAATTACTGTCAAGTCTTATTTTATTTAATTATATGTATTTCGATTCTGAAATGCACAACTCTGATTAATGCAAATTAGAAACTCCTTTCTAATTTCATTCTGCTTTGGCCAAAGACTTCTGAGTCGTCATTTATCGAATCACATAGGACATTCACTCCTTTTACTAGAAGTGTTAGATTCTTTGTTGATCATTCACCTATCTCCATGTATAACTTATTATACCCAATCATACCCTTTGATATACCCTAAAGGTCTTAAGGGACATGTCAAAGTATAACTCATCATACACAAGATACTATGATGATCTCAAGTCCAAGGATCACTTGTACTACTATCACTAGAGGAATTCCTATTGACAGGCGAGTAAAACTCCATTAGGTATTCCTTAGCGAGCCACGTTCAGTGAACTTATTCTCTAATAAGCACCTACATACTTGCTTTAGTGTCTCCACACAAATGATTATGAGATCAATCATCCTCTTCACAAGAGCAAGCAACGTATGTACTAATCTATCCGGATTCACTAATCCCCTTTTTAGTAATCCAACGATTAGGAACGATTTTAGTTTGTGAGCTATCTTGAATTTAGATCTCATTAGCATGATCACCATCATGATTCTAAAAGCATTGCTCAAAACTATGGGTTTATCACATTTAATATAACAGCACTATGTAGATAAAGTAAAATGCCTTTAATAGACGAATAAGATTACAAAGTATATGCTACATCATATCAAATATGATTGGCTTGTGTGCATACTACTTTCAATCTCCCACTTGCACTAAAGCCAATCGTCATGGTATCTAATACTCTTCTTCTCTAAGTGACGATCATCCTGCTGTTTGGATAAAGCTTCAGTAGATGGATATGCAATGTTGTTCTTGAGAGTCCACTATCTCTATAGTGACTTCTTCTCTTTCAATGATTCTAACATTATTTATAGATGTAGGAAAACCCTTCCCTAAACTATTTAGGATTAGGGTTTCTATTCTAATTAAACTCCTTTAATTAAATTAAACTCCTAATCCAATTAGGAATTAATGTGAGAGTACTTCTATTAATTAATTCCCAATCCCTATTAGGAATTAAATAATAGTAATAGTAATAATAATAATAAGACTCCTCTTATTAATTTATATTTAATATTTCTAAAATATTAAATAATAAATATTAAGCTATTTAATTTATTCTATCTCCATAGACTAAATTAAATACACTTAACTTATTATTACAATTATGCCATTTACTTCTTAAATAAATATTTTCCTTTTGCGGTGTGACCCTTTAGGTTCTCCATATTAAACCGGTTGTGAATAAATCAATTAGAACAATTCTAATCTTATTTAAATAAATAAATTAAACTATTTAATTCATTTAAATAAATAATATTTATTCTACAATAAGGGTAAGCCCCCTTAGCGATCAACGACTTTCCAGATAATATAGATTTCAACATTAATCATAAAAGAACCTTTCAGTGCATAGTTACCGTACAATTCAATCCTTCTTCCATACAATGTCCCAATTAAATATAAGACATGGAATTACTGTCAAGTCTTATTTTATTTAATTATATGTATTTCGATTCTGAAATGCACAACTCTGATTAATGCAAATTAGAAACTCCTTTCTAATTTCATTCTGCTTTGGCCAAAGACTTCTGAGTCGTCATTTATCGAATCACATAGGACATTCACTCCTTTTACTAG
Source organism: Aralia elata (assembly GCA_034770075.1). Classification (NCBI taxonomy): domain Eukaryota; kingdom Viridiplantae; phylum Streptophyta; class Magnoliopsida; order Apiales; family Araliaceae; genus Aralia; species Aralia elata. The sequence continues at coordinate 37,778,421 of CM068378.1, forward strand.
AAGTGTTAGATTCTTTGTTGATCATTCACCTATCTCCATGTATAACTTATTATACCCAATCATACCCTTTGATATACCCTAAAGGTCTTAAGGGACATGTCAAAAGTATAACTCATCATACACAAGATACTATGATGATCTCAAGTCCAAGGATCACTTGTACTACTATCACTAGAGGAATTCCTATTGACAGGCGAGTAAAACTCCATTAGGTATTCCTTAGCGAGCCACGTTCAGTGAACTTATTCTCTAATAAGCACCTACATACTTGCTTTAGTGTCTCCACACAAATGATTATGAGATCAATCATCCTCTTCACAAGAGCAAGCAACGTATGTACTAATCTATCCGGATTCACTAATCCCCTTTTTAGTAATTCCAACGATTAGGAACGATTTTAGTTTGTGAGCTATCTTGAATTTAGATCTCATTAGCATGATCACCATCATGATTCTAAAAGCATTGCTCAAAACTATGGGTTTATCACATTTAATATAACAGCACTATGTAGATAAAGTAAAATGCCTTTAATAGACGAATAAGATTACAAAGTATATGCTACATCATATCAAATATGATTGGCTTGTGTGCATACTACTTTCAATCTCCCACTTGCACTAAAGCCAATCGTCATGGTATCTAATACTCTTCTTCTCTAAGTGACGATCATCCTGCTGTTTGGATAAAGCTTCAGTAGATGGATATGCAATGTTGTTCTTGAGAGTCCACTATCTCTATAGTGACTTCTTCTCTTTCAATGATTCTACTAATCAAATGAAAGTGCCGCAACACATGTTTGAATCCAAGATAAGACTTAGGAACTATTCCTAGTTCTGTGATGAACTTTTCATCCAAACAATCAACTTGCAGCTTCATTTACAGCTATATACTTTGTCTTTGTCACTAAACCAGCAACTCTTTGCTGTTTGGAACCTTTCTAATTCACTGCACCACCTTTCAAGGTAACGATTTACCTTAAAGTGGATTTGTTATCGTCTTTGTCAGTCTGAAAAAACTTGAGTCTGTTTAGCCCTCTAGTTTTAATTCAAACCTACCATGAATTATGATTACATCTTCAATACCGGTTAAGTACTTAAAGATGTTTATCACTGTCTTACAGTGATCTTCTCCAGAATATGACTGATCAACATCAAGCCCGGTATATTCATTGCATACATGATAGTAACTCATGTGATCTCTCTTTCAATTGGGGACAATTTTAGAGAGATACACTCCATGGCTCATCATCATGAGACCTCTCTTGGAGTTTGCCATGCTAAACGCCTTTAGCATCAAATGAATATACGTTCCTTGGGTCAAGCCGAACATCCTTTTAAATCTATCTATATAGACTTATATCCCCAATTTATAGGATGCTCCTCCCAAGTCATTCATGGAGGAATGTTTAGACAATTTTATCTTTACTGATTGTAGCATTGGTGTGTTATTCCTTGTCAGTAGTATATCAACATATAATACCAAGAATGTCACAGCGCTCCCACTGACCCTTTTGTATACACTAGGTTCATTCCCGTTTTTGATAAAATCAAACTCTTTTGATTGTCTCATCAAAATGAATGTTCCATCTTTGAGAAGCTTGCTTCAATCCATCAATGGATCATTGTAGCTTAAAACACGATTTGCTTCAACCTTTGAAACAAATTCCTCTGGCTGTATCATACATACATTCTCCTCAAGTTTTCATTGAGGAAGGACGTCTCCACATCCATTTTGCCAGATTTTGTAATAAGCTGCAATCGCAAGTAAAATCCAAATGGACTTGAGCATTACCCGGTAATAAGGTTTTATCACAGTCAACTCCTTGACTTGAAAAACCTTTTAAACAGGTCTGGTCTTAATTGCCCCAGTCTTTCTCTTAAAAGACCCATATTCACACTCTAAGCTCTAAGCCCTTATGTGGAGTAACCAGAGTCTATACTTGGTTCTCATACATGGAGTCCATTTCGGATTTCATGGCCATCTACCATTTCTCTGAGTATCTTATACTCATAGCCTTATCGTATATAACTGGATCATCATCCTCTATGATGCGTACCTCATCATCATCCTCTATGATGAATCCATACCTCCCAGGTATCTTCGGTACTCTTCCAGATTTACGATTCGGTTGTGGTACAATAGGTCTATCTATAGGTTCCTCGGTTCGACTTAAAGTGCTTTGTGGTTCTTGAACTCCTTCAAGATCTATTCCTCCCACTAGCTTCTTCAATGATAAACACCTTTATCTAAGAAGGCAGCGTGTAGGATTATAGTAATAATACCCTAAACTTTCTTTAGGATATCCCACAAATCTGCACTTGTCAGATTTTGTCCCAAACTTATCTTTGAAACCTTTTCACATAAGTTGGACAACCCCTTATCTTAACATACTTAAGAATAGGAATCCTCCCTATCCATAACCTTTATGGAGTATTGGGGCCAGATTTTTGAGGTTACCTTATTTTGTAGATATGCAGCCGTTTCTAGGGCATAACCCCAGATGGATACTAGAATGTCGGTAAAAATCATTATGGACTGCACCATGTCCAACAAGGTACAATTTCTCCTTTTAGATACACCAATCAATTATTGCGTATCATGAGGTTTCCATTATGAGAAAATACCATTTTGAGATGATCTAGAAACTCATTGCTCAAGTATTCTTTCTTCGATCTGATCAAAGAATCTTAATACTTTGTCAATTTGTTTCACTTCTGAATTCTTTGAACATTTCAAATGATTCAGACTTGTATTTCATCAAATACACACATTCAACTCTTTGAATGACCATCTCCTTTTTCTTTTACTAGTTTGTTCAATTTACAAAATTATTTTTTTTCATGTAAGTCAAGTATACAAAGTCTATCAAGTAATCTTCCAGTTTCATACAAAACATTATCATTATAAATAGAACAACAATTGTTCTTAAATATAATACCAGAACCTTCCTTGTCCAACAACGGAAAGAATAATGTTTCTAAAGAGAGCTGGAACATAATAACAACTTATTAACTTAATAGACTTGCCCGTAGGCTATGCTAAACTATAAGTTCCTATGGTTAATGTAGCAACCTTTGCTCCATTACAACACATAAGATTACTACTTTGTTTAGCTTTCTACTTCTGCTTAGTCTCTGCATTGGATTGCATATGTGAGAACTACAGCCGGTATCCAATACCCAAGTAGAACCTTGACTTATAGAAAAATTTATTTCAATCATGAACAAACCCATATTTGTAACCGAAGCTTCACTAAGCTTCTTCTAGTTAGCCTCTGTAAGATACTCCTTACAGTTTCCTTTCCAGTGTCCAGGCTTATTGCATTTGGAAGCAAACTCCTTTGCTATTTGCATCAGTCTTGTTCTTATTGTCCTTTGTTTTTGCCTTTCCATTTACCTTCTTTGAATTGTTCTTCTTTTAAGAAGATCCTTTGGCCCTCTTCCGCTTCCTGGAAGAATCATCTACTAGTAAGACTTGGTCTTTCTTGGTTGGAAAGTGACTCTTTACAGTTTTCAACATGTTTAAGCAACTCAGGTAGGCTGACATATAGCTTGTTCATGTGGAAATTCACAACAATTTGTGAGAAAGAGTCCGGAAGTGATTGCAAGATCAAATCTTGGATCAACTCTCCATCCATTAAAACCCAGTTGTCCCAAATGTTCAATCAGATTGATCATTTTGAGGACATTTGTCTATACTGTAGTGCCATCGGTTATTCTAGATCGGAAGAGCTCCTTAGATATCTGATATCTAATAGTCCTACTTTCTTCACCCTTCAACTCCTTGAAGGTGCAGGAGTATAGTAGGAGCATCCATAGTTTCATGCTGACGCTGAAGCTCGTTACTCATGGATGCGAGCATGATGCATTGAGCCAACTGTGCATCATCTTGCCACTTTCTAAAAGTAGCAATCTCTTCCTCTGAGGCATTGTCTGCAACCATTGCAGGGATAGGCATATTAAGGACATAAGATAGCTTTTCAGCCTTGAGAACTATTCTCAAATTCTTTAACCAGTCCTTTTAATACGGTCCGATTAATTAGCATCTAATATGCTCCGCAGTGATAGTGAATTAGACATTGTAAAATTTTATAAATGAATTTGTAATTTAACAACATTTTAGCATACATTCATTTTATTAATTAATTACCAAAATAAATTAGGTCTTTATTTTAAATTGGTATCTCCCACTATTTTCATCAAACTATATTACCCTCAATATACAGTTCGGCAAATCTAATTAAAGATTTGCTAGTGAGAATAAGGATCCCATTTCAAATGTATATAGCCTTGTGTGACACAACAAACGATATATAAATAAATAGGTAGACAACTATTGTCAATTACATCACTATGTAACTCCTTTCTAATTTGCCTCTTAGATTATTTTGATCAAGTGTGACACATCCGAATCAAAATTATCCAAGTTAAGTCCAACCTAGCACTTCCATATATTCGAAAGAAAAACATTGTCCTTGTGTGACACAACAAAACAGCATCGTTCAGTCTATGTATAAGCATCAAATGTGATAAAGCAACATCTTAAATATTTAATACTTGCCTTGTGTGACACAACAAACTCATATTAAATATTTTAATACTCTATTGCTTTACCATGCTAGAAGGCAACGTTCGATATTCCAAATATCTTTGAACGCTTAGGACTTAATATTATTGCTTTGAGGGGTTTGTTATTATTTGTCTCATCTTGTTTAGCGCGCATGCACATATATATATAAAATACGCGTCATATTATTTAACATGCGAAGCATGTTGTATAATATATAATATATACATAGCAAGCATGCACATATAGAATATTATATTCTACCCGGATTGATTATGGACTTTTATTCTAGTTTAGTTCACTAGAGCCACCAAGTGAACCAAAAGGTCAAACCTAGGGTGCAAGAATTAAATTTAAATATAACTATTACATTTAAACCCGGGCTCCATTACAAACGGGTCTTCAAGCGCTCCTTGCTCCTTTGTCTTCAATTCTTCAAAATTAATTCTAACTTGTCCTATTACAAAAACTATTTACAATAAATAGAAACCTTGATCAGCAGTCAAGGGGAAGTACATAGGAGGGAGATAGAATTTACATTAAGAAAAAAATTAGAGAAGACGAGGTACGCAGACCCCATTTATAAAAACCCATACATTCAAGCATCCACTAAAATAAATCCAATCACACATTGGTCAATAGTCCATAATCAATCCCTATTTATTATCATACATATCTCTATATGTATCAATAAATAACATTCATCCCATGAATAATAAAACCATTCCATATATGCATTGATATCATTTAATGGGCAATATTAGTTAGTATAAAATTCAATTTCAACTCCAATTAGTTATCATGGAATCCAATTCCAACTCTAATTAGTTATCATGAAATCCAATTTCAATTAAAATAAACTTCTTTATTTTAATCATATTCCAAATCAAAATAAACTCTTTTATTTTAATTTATCCAATTTTTTTTGAATAAAAATAAACTCCTTTATTTTTTAATCAAATTCCAAATCAAAATAAACTCCTTTATTTTAATTAATATGGAAACCAATTTCAAGTTTAAAATAAACACCTTTATTTTTAACTTAAAATTGTTGGAAAATAAAATATGTTGAATCCTATTCCTTATCAAAATAAACATCTTTATTTTTTAAGGAAACATGAAATCCTATTCCATATGTGAATAAACTCCTTTATTCTAGGAAACATGGAATCCTATTCCATATGTGAATAAACTCCTTTATTCTAGGAAATATGGAATCCTATTCCATATGTGAATAAACTCCTTTATTCTAGGAAACATGGAATCCTATTTCATATATGAATAAACTCCTTTATTCTAGTTAACGTAGAATCCAATTCCAAGTTCAAATAAAACTTTTAATTTTAATTATATTCCAATTCAAAATAAACCTTTTATCTTAATTGAAAATAAATAAAATCAAAATAAATAAATAAAAAAAATAAATAAAATAATTTTACACAAACAATTATGCCCAATTAAATTGTTCTTAACACATATCAATGTATATACAGAATCAAAACAATTAATAATTCGCATAAAGTTTGGCTCTGATACCACTGTTAGGTTTGTACATAGCGCGAATATGCAATCAAATTACATAAATAGTGCGGAAGCGCGATAAAATCAGATTTTAAAATTTTATACAAACCATCACCATTATCTTTCTTTATGCACAATTATTAATTAAACGAAAGAGATGGAGAATAAGAATTATACCCTTGTAGAATTCTAGCTTCCTCAGGTACAAGTTCACCTCCAATTCCTTCACGTTCTCCTTGAATTCCACCGATTAAATTCCTTCCTTTGATCAACGTTAGCCACCCAAGTGTTTGGCCTCTAGAGGTGATCCACCAAGGAATAATACTTGTTCAAGAAGATGGGTGTTGGCAAAACCCTAGTTTCTATCTCTATAGAAATTGTAAGTACTCTCTACAATTCTTATGCAAGAGTGTGTAACCCTAATCTATGATAAGACTTCTCTTATTTATAGATGTAGGAAAACCCTTCCCTAAACTATTTAGGATTAGGGTTTCTATTCTAATTAAACTCCTTTAATTAAATTAAACTCCTAATCCAATTAAGAATTAATGTGAGAGTACTTCTATTAATTAATTCCCAATCCCTATTAGGAATTAAATAATAGTAATAGTAATAATAATAATAAGACTCCTCTTATTAATTTATATTTAATATTTCTAAAATATTAAATAATAAATATTAAGCTATTTAATTTATTCTATCTCCATAGACTAAATTAAATACACTTAACTTATTATTACAATTATGCCATTTACTTCTTAAATAAATATTTTCCTTTTGCGGTGTGACCCTTTAGGTTCTCCATATTAAACCGGTTGTGAATAAATCAATTAGAACAATTCTAATCTTATTTAAATAAATAAATTAAACTATTTAATTCATTTAAATAAATAATATTTATTCTACAATAAGGGTAAGCCCCCTTAGCGATCAACGACTTTCCAGATAATATAGATTTCAACATTAATCATAAAAGAACCTTTCAGTGCATAGTTACCGTACAATTCAATCATTCTTCCATACAATGTCCCAATTAAATATAAGACATGGAATTACTGTCAAGTCTTATTTTATTTAATTATATGTATTTCGATTCTGAAATGCACAACTCTGATTAATGCAAATTAGAAACTCCTTTCTAATTTCATTCTGCTTTGGCCAAAGACTTCTGAGTCGTCATTTATCGAATCACATAGGACATTCACTCCTTTTACTAGAAGTGTTAGATTCTTTGTTGATCATTCACCTATCTCCATGTATAACTTATTATACCCAATCATACCCTTTGATATACCCTAAAGGTCTTAAGGGACATGTCAAAGTATAACTCATCATACACAAGATACTATGATGATCTCAAGTCCAAGGATCACTTGTACTACTATCACTAGAGGAATTCCTATTGACAGGCGAGTAAAACTCCATTAGGTATTCCTTAGCGAGCCACGTTCAGTGAACTTATTCTCTAATAAGCACCTACATACTTGCTTTAGTGTCTCCACACAAATGATTATGAGATCAATCATCCTCTTCACAAGAGCAAGCAACGTATGTACTAATCTATCCGGATTCACTAATCCCCTTTTTAGTAATCCAACGATTAGGAACGATTTTAGTTTGTGAGCTATCTTGAATTTAGATCTCATTAGCATGATCACCATCATGATTCTAAAAGCATTGCTCAAAACTATGGGTTTATCACATTTAATATAACAGCACTATGTAGATAAAGTAAAATGCCTTTAATAGACGAATAAGATTACAAAGTATATGCTACATCATATCAAATATGATTGGCTTGTGTGCATACTACTTTCAATCTCCCACTTGCACTAAAGCCAATCGTCATGGTATCTAATACTCTTCTTCTCTAAGTGACGATCATCCTGCTGTTTGGATAAAGCTTCAGTAGATGGATATGCAATGTTGTTCTTGAGAGTCCACTATCTCTATAGTGACTTCTTCTCTTTCAATGATTCTACTAATCAAATGAAAGTGCCGCAACACATGTTTGAATCCAAGATAAGACTTAGGAACTATTCCTAGTTCTGTGATGAACTTTTCATCCAAACAATCAACTTGCAGCTTCATTTACAGCTATATACTTTGTCTTTGTCACTAAACCAGCAACTCTTTGCTGTTTGGAACCTTTCTAATTCACTGCACCACCTTTCAAGGTAACGATTTACCTTAAAGTGGATTTGTTATCGTCTTTGTCAGTCTGAAAAAAACTTGAGTCTGTTTAGCCCTCTAGTTTTAATTCAAACCTACCATGAATTATGATTACATCTTCAATACCGGTTAAGTACTTAAAGATGTTTATCACTGTCTTACAGTGATCTTCTCCAGAATATGACTGATCAACATCAAGCCCGGTATATTCATTGCATACATGATAGTAACTCATGTGATCTCTCTTTCAATTGGGGACAATTTTAGAGAGATACACTCCATGGCTCATCATCATGAGACCTCTCTTGGAGTTTGCCATGCTAAACGCCTTTAGCATCAAATGAATATACGTTCCTTGGGTCAAGCCGAACATCCTTTTAAATCTATCTATATAGACTTATATCCCCAATTTATAGGATGCTCCTCCCAAGTCATTCATGGAGGAATGTTTAGACAATTTTATCTTTACTGATTGTAGCATTGGTGTGTTATTCCTTGTCAGTAGTATATCAACATATAATACCAAGAATGTCACAACACAGCGCTCCCACTGACCCTTTTGTATACACTAGGTTCATTCCCGTTTTTGATAAAATCAAACTCTTTTGATTGTCTCATCAAAATGAATGTTCCATCTTTGAGAAGCTTGCTTCAATCCATCAATGGATCATTGTAGCTTAAAACACGATTTGCTTCAACCTTTGAAACAAATTCCTCTGGCTGTATCATACATACATTCTCCTCAAGTTTTCATTGAGGAAGGACGTCTCCACATCCATTTTGCCAGATTTTGTAATAAGCTGCAATCGCAAGTAAAATCCAAATGGAGTTGAGCATTACCCGGTAATAAGGTTTTATCACAGTCAACTCCTTGACTTGAAAAACCTTTTAAACAGGTCTGGTCTTATAGGTCTCTACCTTGCCATTTGCCCCAGTCTTTCTCTTAAAATACCCATATTCACACTCTAAGCTCTAAGCCCTTATGTGGAGTAACCAGAGTCTATACTTGGTTCTCATACATGGAGTCCATTTCGGATTTCATGGCCATCTACCATTTCTCTGAGTATCTTATACTCATAGCCTTATCGTATATAACTGGATCATCATCCTCTATGATGCGTACCTCATCATCATCCTCTATGATGAATCCATACCTCCCAGGTATCTTCGGTACTCTTCCAGATTTACGATTCGGTTGTGGTACAATAGGTCTATCTATAGGTTCCTCGGTTCGACTTAAAGTGCTTTGTGGTTCTTGAACTCCTTCAAGATCTATTCCTCCCACTAGCTTCTTCAATGATAAACACCTTTATCTAAGAAGGCAGCGTGTAGGATTATAGTAATAATACCCTAAACTTTCTTTAGGATATCCCACAAATCTGCACTTGTCAGATTTTGTCCCAAACTTATCTTTGAAACCTTTTCACATAAGTTGGACAACCCCTTATCTTAACATACTTAAGAATAGGAATCCTCCCTATCCATAACCTTTATGGAGTATTGGGGCCAGATTTTTGAGGTTACCTTATTTTGTAGATATGCAGCCGTTTCTAGGGCATAACTCCAGATGGATACTAGAACGAAGTAATAAGACTCCTAATCACCTCTTTCTTTGATAATTTGAACGAAACTAACAAAACAATAAGAAGGCTTCTCAAAATCAACACTTGTGTGAGATGTACACATTGTTTTGAACGCGATAGTGATGAGATTGCACCTTTAGATGCTAATCAGACTAGAACGAGGAAATATGACTCCTAATCAACTCTTTCTTTGACAATTTTAAGGAACTAAAGAACCAATAAGAAGGTCTCCCAAAATCAAGACTTGTGTGAGATGTACACATTGTTTTGAACGCGATAGTGATGAGATTGCTCCTTTAGATGCTAATCAAACTAGAACGAAGTAATATAACTCATAATTACCTCTTTCTTTGACAATTTGAAGGAACTAATGAACCAATAAGAAGGTCTCCCTAAATCAAGACTTGTGTGAGATGTACACATTATTTTGGACTTGATAGTGATGAGATTGCTCCTTCTGATGTTAATCAAACTAGAACGAAGTAATAAGACTCCTAATCACCTCTTTCTTTGATAATTTGAAGGAAACTAACGAACCAATTAGAAGACTTCCCTAAATCGGGACTTGTGTGAGATGTACACATCGTTTTGAACGCGATAGTGATGAGATTGCTCCTTTAGATGCTAATCAAACTAGAACGAAGAAATATGACTCCTAATCACTTGTTTCTTTGACAATTTGAAGGAAACTAACGAAACAGTAAGAAGGTCTCCCAAAATCGAGACTTGTGTGAGATGTACACATTGTTTTGAACGCGATAGTGATGAGATTGCTCCTTCTGATGCTTATCAAACTAGAACGAAGTAATAAGACTCCTAATCACCTTTTTCTTTGACAATTTGAAGGAAACTAACGAAACAATAAGAAGGCTTCCCTAAATCGAGACTTGTGTGAGATGTACACATCGTTTTGAACGCGATAGTGATGAGATTGCTCCTTCAGATGCTAATCAAACTAGAACGAAGAAATATGACTCCTAATCACTTGTTTCTTTGACAATTTGAAGGAAACTAACGAAACAGTAAGAAGGTCTCCCTAAATCGAGACTTGTGTGAGATGTACACATTGTTTTGAACGCGATAGTGATGAGATTGCTCCTTCTGATGCTTATCAAACTAGAACGAAGTAATAAGACTCCTAATCACCTCTTTCTTTGACAATTTGAAGGAAACTAACGAAACAATAAGAAGGTCTCCCTAAATCGAGACTTGTGTGAGATGCACACATCGTTTTGAACGCGATAGTTATGAGATTGCTCCCTTAGATGCTAATAAAACTAGAACGAAGTAATATGACTCCTAATCACTTCTTTATTTGACAATTTGAAGGAACTAATGAACGAATAAGACGGTCTCCCTATATCAAAACTTGTGTGATATGTACACATTGTTTTGAACGCGATAGTGATGAGATTGCTCTTTCTGATGCTAATCAAACTAGAACGAAGTAATAAGACTCCTAATCACCTCTTTCTTTGATAATTTGAACGAAACTAACGAAACAATAAGAAGGCTTCTCTAAATCGAGACTTGTGTGAGATGTACACATTGTTTTGAACGCGATAGTGATGAGATTGCTCCTTTAGATGCTAATCAGACTAGAACGAAGAAATATGACTCCTAATCACCTCTTTCTTTGAAAATTTGATGGCACTAATGAACCAATAAGAAGGTCTCCCTAAATCAAGACTTGTGTGAGATGTACACATCGTTTTGAACGCGATAGTGATGAGATTGCTCCTTTAGATGCTAATCAAACTAGAACGAAGTAATATAACTCATAATTACCTCTTTCTTTGACAATTTGAAGGAACTAATGAACCAATAAGAAGGTCTCCCTAAATCAAGACTTGTGTGAGATGTACACATTATTTTGGACTTGATAGTGATGAGATTGCTCCTTCTGATGCTAATCAAACTAGAACGAAGTAATAAGACTCCTAATCACCTCTTTCTTTGATAATTTGAAGGAAACTAACGAAACAATTAGAAGACTTCCCTAAATCGGGACTTGTGTGAGATGTACACATCGTTTTGAACGCGATAGTGATGAGATTGCTCCTTTAGATGCTAATCAAACTAGAACGAAGAAATATGACTCCTAATCACTTGTTTCTTTGACAATTTGAAGGAAACTAACGAAACAGTAAGAAGGTCTCCCAAAATCGAGACTTGTGTGAGATGTACACATTGTTTTGAACGCGATAGTGATGAGATTGCTCCTTCTGATGCTTATCAAACTAGAACGAAGTAATAAGACTCCTAATCACCTCTTTCTTTGACAATTTGAATGAAACTAACGAAACAATAAGAAGGCTTCCCTAAATCGAGACTTGTGTGAGATGTACACATCGTTTTGAACGCGATAGTGATGAGATTGCTCCTTCAGATGATAATCAAACTAGAACGAAGAAATATGACTCCTAATCACCTCTTTCTTTGACAATTTGAAGGAAACTAACGAAACAATAAGAAGGTCTCCCTAAATCGAGACTTGTGTGAGATGCACACATCGTTTTGAATGCGATAGTTATGAGATTGCTCCCTTAGATGCTAATCAAACTAGAACAAAGAAATATGACTCCTAATCACTTGTTTCTTTGACAATTTGAAGGAAACTAACGAAACAAGAAGAAGGTCTCCCTAAATCGAGACTAGTGTGAGATGTACACATCGGTTTTGAACGCGATAGTGATGAGATTGCTCATTGAGATTCTAATCAAACTTGATCGAAGTAATAAGACTCCTAATCACCTCTTTCTTTGATAATTTGAACGAAACTAACGAAACAATAAGAAGGCTTCCCTAAATCGAGACTTGTGTGAGATGTACACATCGTTTTGAACGCGATAGTGATGAGATTGCTCCTTCAGATTCTAATCAAACTAGAACGAAGAAATATGACTCCTAATCACTTGTTTATTTGACAATTTGAAGGAAACTAACGAAACAGTAAGAAGGTCTCCCTAAATCGAGACTTGTGTGAGATGTACACATTGTTTTGAACGCGATAGTGATGAGATTGCTCCTTCTGATGCTTATCAAACTAGAACGAAGTAATAAGACTCCTAATCACCTCTTTCTTTGACAATTTGAAGGAAACTAACGAAACAATAAGAAGGTCTCCCTAAATCAAGACTTGTGTGAGATGTACACATCGTTTTGAACGCGATAGTTATGAGATTGCTCCCTTAGATGCTAATCAAACTAGAACGAAGTAATATGACTCCTAATCACTTCTTTATTTGACAATTTGAAGGAACTAATGAACGAATAAGAAGGTCTCCCTATATCAAGACTTGTGTGATATGTACACATTGTTTTGAACGCGATAGTGATGAGATTGCTCCTTTAGATGCTAATCAGACTAGAACGAAGAAATATGACTCCTAATCACCTCTTTCTTTGACAATTTGAACGAAACTAACGAAACAATAAGAAGGCTTCCCTAAATCGAGACTTGTGTGAGATGTACACATCGTTTTGAATGCGATAGTGATGAGATTCAGATGCTAATCAAACTAGAACGAAGAAATATGACTCCTAATCACTTGTTTCTTTGACAATTTGAAGGAAACTAACGAAACAATAAGAAGGTCTCCCTAAATCAAGACTTGTGTGAGATGTACACATCGTTTTTGAACGCGATAGTGATGAGATTGCTCATTTAGATTCTAATCAAACTAGATCGAAGTAATAAGACTCCTAATCACCTCTTTCTTTGATAATTTGAACGAAACTAACGAAACAATAAGAAGGCTTCCCTAAATCGAGACTTGTGTGAGATGTACACATCGTTTTGAACGCGATAGTGATGAGATTGCTCCTTCAGATGCTAATCAAACTAGAACGAAGAAATATGACTCCTAATCACTTGTTTCTTTGACAATTTGAAGGAAACTAACGAAACAATAAGAAGGTCTCCCTAAATCAAGACTTGTGTGAGATGTACACATCGTTTTTGAACGCGATAGTGATGAGATTGCTCATTTAGATTCTAATCAAATTAGATCGAAGTAATAAGACTCCTAATCACCTTTTTCTTTGATAATTTGAACGAAACTAACGAAACAATAAGTAGGCTTCCCTAAATCGAGACTTGTGTGAGATGTACACATCGTTTTGAACGCGATAGTGATGAGATTGCTCCTTCAAATGATAATCAAACTAGAACGAAGAAATATGACTCCTAATCACTTGTTTCTTTGACAATTTGAAGGAAACTAACGAAATAGTAAGAAGGTCTCCCTAAATCGAGACTTGTGTGAGATGTACACATTGTTTTGAACGCGATAGTGATGAGATTGCTCCTTCTGATGCTTATCAAACTAGAACGAAAAAATATGACTCCTAATCACTTGTTTCTTTGACAATTTGAAGGAAACTAACGAAACAGTAAGAAGGTCTCCCTAAATCGAGACTTGTGTGAGATGTACACATTGTTTTGAACGCGATAGTGATGAGATTGCTCCTTCTGATGCTTATCAAACTAGAACGAAGTAATAAGACTCCTAATCACCTCTTTCTTTGACAATTTGAAGGAAACTAACGAAACAATAAGAAGGTCTCCCTAAATCAAGACTTGTGTGAGATGTACACATCGTTTTGAACGCGATAGTTATGAGATTGCTCCCTTAGATGCTAATCAAACTAGAACGAAGTAATATGACTCCTAATCACTTCTTTATTTGACAATTTGAAGGAACTAATGAACGAATAAGAAGGTCTCCCTATATCAAGACTTGTGTGATATGTACACATTGTTTTGAACGCGATAGTGATGAGATTGCTCGTTTAGATGCTAATCAGACTAGAACGAAGAAATATGACTCCTAATCACCTCTTTCTTTGATTATTTGAACGAAACTAACGAAACAATAAGAAGGCTTCCCTAAATCGAGACTTGTGTGAGATATACACATCGTGTTGAACGCGATAGTGATGAGATTGCTCCTTCAGATGCTAATCAAACTAGAACGAAGAAATATGAGTCCTAATCACTTGTTTCTTTGACAATTTGAAGGAAACTAACAAAACAATAAGAAGGTCTCCCTAAATCGAGACTTGTGTGAGATGTACACATCGTTTTGAACGCGATAGTGATGAGATTGCTCATTTAGATTCTAATCAAACTAGAACGAAGTAAAAAGACTCCTAATCACCTCTTTCTTTGATAATTTGAGTGAAACTAACAAAACAATAAGAAGGCTTCCCTAAATCGAGACTTGTGTGAGATGTACATATCGTTTTGAACGCGATAGTTATGAGATTGCTCCCTTAGATGCTAATCAAACTAGAACGAAGTAATATGACTCCTAATCACTTCTTTATTTGACAATTTGAAGGAACTAATGAACGAATAAGAAGGTCTCCCTATATCAAGACTTGTGTGAGATGTACACACTGTTTTGAACGCGATAGTGCTGAGATTGCTCCTTTAGATGCTAATCAGACTAGAACGAAGAAATATGACTCCTAATCACCTCTTTCTTTGATAATTTGAACGAAACTAACGAAACAATAAGAAGGCTTCCCTAAATCGAGACTTGTGTGAGATGTACACATCGTGTTGAACGCGATAGTGATGAGATTGCTCCTTCAGATGCTAATCAAATTAGAACGAAGAAATATGAGTCCTAATCACTTGTTTCTTTGACAATTTGAAGGAAACTAACAAAACAATAAGAAGGTCTCCCTAAATCGAGACTAATGTGAGATGTACACATCGTTTTTGAACGCGATAGTGATGAGATTGCTCATTTAGATTCTAATCAAACTAGAACGAAGTAAAAAGACTCCTAATCACCTCTTTCTTTGATAATTTGAATGAAACTAACGAAACAATAAGAAGGCTTCCCTAAATCGAGACTTGTGTGAGATGTACACATCGTTTTGAACGCGATAGTTATGAGATTGCTCCCTTAGATGCTAATCAAACTAGAACGAAGTAATCTAACTCCTAATCACTTCTTTATTTGACAATTTGAAGGAACTAATGAACGAATAAGAAGGTCTCCCTATATCAAGACTTGTGTGAGATGTACACACTGTTTTGAACGCGATAGTGATGAGATTGCTCCTTTAGATGCTAATCAAACTAGAACGAAGTAATAAGACTCCAAATGATCTCTTTCTTTGATAATTTGAAGGAGACTAACGAAACAATAAAAAGGCTTCCCTAAATCGAGACTTGTGTGAGATGTACAAATTGTTTTGAACGCGATAGTGATGAGATTGCTCATTCTGATGCTTATCAAACTAGAACGACGTAATAAGACTCCTAATCACCTCTTTCTTTGACAATTTGAAGGAAACTAACGAAACAATAAGAAGGACTCCCTAAATCAAGACTTGTGTTAGATGACACATCGTTTTTGAATGCGATAGTGATGAGATTGCTCATTTAGATTCTAATCAAATTAGATCGAAGTAATAAGACTCCTAATCAGCTTTTTCTTTGATAATTTGAACGAAACTAACGAAACAATAAGAAGGCTTCCCTAAATCGAGACTTGTGTGAGATGTACACTTCGTTTTGAACGCGATAGTGATGAAATTGCACCTTTAGATGCTAATTAAGCGAGAACGAAGTAATATAACTCATAATCACCTATTTCTTTGACAATTTGAAGGACCTAATAAACCAATAAGAAGGTCTCCCTAAATCAAGACTTGTGTGAGATGTACACATCGTTTTGAATGCGATAGTGATGAGATTGCTACTTCTGATGCTAATCAAACTAGAACGAAGTAATAAGACTCTTAATCACCTCTGTCTTTGATAATTTGACGGAATCTAACGAAACAATAAGAAGGCTTCCTTAAATCGAGACTTGTGTGAGATGTACACACTGTTTTGAACGCGATAGTGCTGAGATTGCTCCTTCTGATGCTTATCAAGCTAGAACGAAGTAACAAGACTCCTAATCACCTCTTTCTTTGACAATTTGAAGGAAACTAACGAAACAATAAGAAGGTCTCCCTAAATCGAGACTAGTGTGAGATGTACACATCGTTTTTGAACGCGATAGTGATGAGATTGCTCCTTTTGATGCTAATCAAACTAGAACGAAGTAATAAGACTCCTAATCACCTCTTTCTTTGATAATTTGAACGAAACTAACAAAACAATAAGAAGGCTTCTCTAAATCGAGACTTGTGTGAGATGTACATATCGTTTTGAACGCGATAGTGACGAGATTGCTCCTTTAGATGCTAATTAAGCTAGAACGAAGTAATATAACTCATAATCACCTCTTTCTTTGACAATTTGAAGGAACTAATAAACCAATAAGAAGGTCTCCCTAAATCAAGACTTGTGTGAGATGTATACATTGTTTTGAACGCGATAGTGATGAGATTGCTACTTCTGATGCTAATCAAACTAGAACGAAGTAATAAGACTCCTAACCACCTCTTTCTTTGATAATTTGAAGGAAACTAACTAAACAATAAGAAGGCTTCCCTAAATCGAGACTTGTGTGAGATGTACACATTGTTTTAAACGCGATAGTGCTGAGATTGCTCCTTCTGATGCTAATCAAACTAGAACGAAGTAATAAGACTCCTAACCACCTCTTTCTTTGATAATTTGAAGGAAACTAACGAAACAATAAGAAGGCTTCCCTAAATCGAGACTTGTGTGAGATGTACACATTGTTTTGAACGCGATAGTGATGAGATTGCTCCTTTAGATGCTAATCAAACTAGAACGAAGTAATAAGACTCCTAATCACCTCTTTCTTTGATAATTTGAGGAAACTAATGAAACAATAAGAAGGCTTCCCTAAATCAAGACTTGTGTGAGATGTACACATTGTTTGGAACGCGATAGTTATGAGATTGCTTCTTTAGATGCTAATCAAACTAGAACGAAGTAATATGACTCCTAATCACCTCTTTCTTTGACAATTTGAAGGAACTAATGAACCAATAAGAAGGTCTCCCTAAATCAAGACTTATGTGAGATGTACACATTGTTTTGAACGCGATAGTGATGAGATTGCTCCTTCTGATGCTAATCAAACTAGAACGAAGTAATAAGACTCCTAATCACCTCTTTCTTTGATAATTTGAAGGAAACAAACGAAACAATAAGAACGCTTCCCTAAATCGAGACTTGTGTGAGATGTACACATCGTTTTGAATGCGATAGTGATGAGATTGCTCCTTTAGATGCTAATCAAACTAGAACGAAGTAAAATGACTCCTAATCACCTCTTTCTTAGACAATTTGAGGGAACTAATGAACCAATAAGAAGGTCTCCCTAAATCAAGACTAGTGTGAGATGTACACATCGTTTTTGAACGCGATAGTGATGAGATTGCTCATTTAGATTCTAATCAAACTAGAACGAAGTAATAAGACTCCTAATCACCTCTTTCTTTGATAATTTGAACGAAACTAACGAAACATTAAGAAGGATTTCCTAAATCGAGACTTGTGTGAGATGTACACATCGTTTGGAATGCGATAGTGATGAGATTGCTCCTTTAGATGCTAATCAAACCAGAACGAAGAAATATGACTGCTAATCACCTCTTTCTTTGACAATTTGAAGGAACTAAAGAACCGATAAGAAGGTCTCCCAAAATCAAGACTTGTGTGACATGTACACATTGTTTTGAACTTGATAGTGATAAGATTGCTCCTTCTGATGCTAATCAAACTAGAACGAAGTAATAAGACTCCTAATCACCTCTTTCTTTGACAATTTGAAGGAAACTAACGAAACAATAAGAAGGTCTCCCTAAATCGAGACTTGGGTGAGATGTACACATCTTTTTGAACGCAATAGTTATGAGATTGCTCTTTTAGATGCTAATCAAACTAGAACGAAGTAATAAGACTCCTAATCCCCTCTTTCTTTGATAATTTGAAGGAAACTAACGAAACAATAAAAATGCTTCTCTAAATCGAGACTTGTGTGAGATGTACACATTGTTTTGAACGCGATAGTGATGAGATTGCTCCTTCTGATGCTAATCAAACTAGAACGAAGTAATAAGACTCCTAATCACCTCTGTCTTTGATAATTTGAAGGAAACTAACAAAACAATAAGAAGGCTTCCCTAAATCGAAACTTGTGTGAGATGTACACATCGTTTTGAACGTGACAGTGATGAGATTGCTCCTTTAGATGCTAATCAAACTAGAACGAAGTAATAAGACTCCTAATCACCTCTTTCTTTGATAATTTGAACGAAACTAACGAAACAATAAAAAGGCTTCCCTAAATCAAGACTTGTGTGAGATGTACACATCGTTTTGAACGCGATAGTGATGAGATTTTGCTCCTTTAGATGCTAATCAAACTAGAACGAAGTAATATGACTCCTAATCACCTCTTTCTTTGATAATTTGAAGGAAACTAACGAAACAATAAGAAGGCTTCCTTAAATCGAGACTTGTGTGAGATGTACACATCATTTTGAACGCGATAGTGATGATATTGCTCCTTTAGATGCTAATGAAACTAGAACGAAGTAATATGACTCTTAATCGCCTCTTTCTTTGACAATTTGAAGGAACTAAAGAACCAATAAGAAGGTCTCCCAAAATCAAGACTTGTGTGAGATGTACACATTGTTTTGAACGCGATAGTGATGCGATTGCTCCTTCTGATGCTTATCAAACTAGAACGAAGTAATATGACTCCTAATCACCTTTTTCTTTGACAATTTGAAGGAAACTAATGAAACAATAAGGTCTCCCTAAATCGAGACTTATGTGAGATGTACACATCGTTTTGAACGTGATAGTTATGAGATTGCTCCCTTAGATGCTAATAAAACTAGAACGAAGTAATATGACTTCTAATCACTTCTTTATTTGACAATTTGAAGGAAATGATGAACGAATAAGAAGGTCTCCCTATATCAAGACTTGTTTGATATGTACACATTGTTTTGAACGCGATAGTGATGAAATTGCTCCTTCTGATGCTAATCAAACTAGAACGAAGTAATAAGACTCCTAATCGCCTCTTTCTTTGATAATTTGAACGAAACTAGCGTAACAATAAGAAGGCTTCCCTAAATCGATATTTGTGTGAGATGTACACATCGTTTTGAACGCGTTAGTGATGAGATTGCTCCTTTAGATGCTAATTAAACTAGAACGAAGAAATATGACTCCTAATCACCTCTTTCTTTGACAATTTGAAGGAACTAATGTACCAATAATAGGTCTCCCTAAATCAAGACTTGTGTGAGATGTACACATCGTTTTGAACGCGATAGTGATGAGATTGCTCCTTTACATGCTAATCAAACTAGAACGAAGTAATATAACTCATAATCACCTCTTTCTTTGACAATTTGAAGGAACTAATGAACCAATAAGAAGGTCTCCCTAAATCAAGACTTGTGTGAGATGTACACATTGTTTTGAACTTGATAGTGATGAGATTGCTCCTTCTTATGCTAATCAAACTAGAACGAAGTAATAAGACTCTTAATCACCTCTTTCTTTGATAATTTGAAGGAAACTAACGAAACAATAAGAAGGCTTCCCTAAATTGAGACTTGTGTGAGATGTACACATCATTTTGAACGCGATAGTGATGATATTGCTCCTTTAGATGCTAATAAATCTAGAACGAAGTAATATGACTCCTAATCACCTCTTTCTTTGACAATTTTAAGGAACTAAAGAACCGATAAGAAGGTCTCCCAAAATCGAGACTTCTGTGAGATGTACACATTGTTTTGAACGTGATAGTGATGAGATTGCTCCTTCAGATGCTAATCAAACTAGAACGAAGTAATATAACTCATAATCACCTCTTTCTTTGACAATTTGAAGGACCTAATAAACCAATAAGAAGGTCTCCCTAAATCAAGACTTGTGTGAGATGTACACATCGTTTTGAACGCGATAGTGATGAGATTGCTACTTCTGATGCTAATCAAACTAGAACGAAGTAATAAGACTCCTAATCACCTCTGTCTTTGATAATTTGAAGGAATCTAACGAAACAATAAGAAGGCTTCCCTAAATCGAGACTTGTGTGAGATGTACACACTGTTTTGAACGCGATAGTGCTGAGATTGCTCCTTCTGATGCTTATCAAACTAGAACGAAGTAATAAGACTCCTAATCACCTCTTTCTTTGACAATTTGAAGAAACTAACGAAACAAAAAGAAGGTCTCCCTAAATCGAGACATGTGTGAGATGTACGCATCGTTTTTGAACGCGATAGTGATGAGATTGCTCCCTTAGATGCTAATCAAACTAGAACGAAGTAATAAGACTCCTAATCACCTCTTTCTTTGATAATTTGAACGAAACTAACAAAACAATAAGAAGGCTTCTCTAAATTGAGACTTGTGTGAGATGTACATATCGTTTTGAACGCGATAGTGATGAGATTGCTCCTTTAGATGCTAATTAAGCTAGAACGAAGTAATATAACTCATAATCACCTCTTTCTTTGACAATTTGAAGGAACTAATAAACCAATAAGAAGGTCTCCCTAAATCAAGACTTGTGTGAGATGTATACATTGTTTTGAACGCGATAGTGATGAGATTGCTACTTCCGATGTTAATCAAACTAGAACGAAGTAATAAGACTCCTAATCACCTCTGTCTTTGATAATTTGAAGGAATCTAACGAAATAATAAGAAGGCTTCCCTAAATCGAGACTTGTGTGAGATGTACACATTGTTTTGAACGCGATAGTGCTGAGATTGCTCCTTCTCATGCTAATCAAACTAGAACGAAGTAATAAGACTCCTAACCACCTCTTTCTTTGATAATTTGAAGGAAACTAACGAAACAATAAGAAGGCTTCCCTAAATCGAGACTTGTGTGAGATGTACACATCGTTTTGAACACGATAGTGATAAGATTGCTCCTTTAGATACATATCAAACTAGAACAAAGTAATATGACTCCTAATCACCTCTTTCTTTGACAATTTTAAGGAACTAAAGAACCGATAAGAAGGCTTCCCTAAATCAAGACTTGTGTGAGATGTACATATTGTTTTGAACGTGATAGTGATGAGATTGCTCCTTCTGATGCTTATCAAACTAGAACGAAGTAATAAGACTCCTAATCACCTCTTTCTTTGACAATTTGAAGGAAACTAACGAAACAATAAGAAGGACTCCCTAAATCGAGACTTGTGTGAGATGTACACATCGTTTTGAACGCGATAGTTATGAGATTGCTTCTTTAGATGCTAATCAAACTGGAACGGAGTAATATGACTCCTAATCACCTCTTTCTTTGACAATTTGAAGGAACTAATGAACCAATAAGAAGGTCTCCCTAAATCAAGACTTATGTGAGATGTACACATTGTTTTGAACGCGATAGTGATGAGATTGTTCCTTATGATGCTAATCAAGCTAGAACGAAGTAATAAGACTCCTAATCACCTCTTTCTTTGATAATTTGAAGGAAACAAACGAAACAATAAGAACGCTTCCCTAAATCGAGACTTGTGTGAGATGTACACATCGTTTTGAATGCGATAGTGATGAGATTGCTCCTTTAGATGCTAATCAAACTAGAACGAAGTAAAATGACTCCTAATCACCTCTTTCTTAGACAATTTGAGGGAACTAATGAACCAATAAGAAGGTCTCCCTAAATCAAGACTAGTGTGAGATGTACTCATCGTTTTTGAACGCAATAGTGATGAGCTTGCTCATTTAGATTCTAATCAAACTAGAACGAAGTAATAAGACTCCTAATCACCTCTTTCTTTGATAATTTGAACGAAACTAACGAAACATTAAGAAGGCTTTCCTAAATCGAGACTTGTGTGAGATGTACACATCATTTTGAACGCGATAGTGATGATATTGCTCCTTTAGATGCTAATAAAACTAGAACGAAGTAATATGACTCCTAATCACCTCTTTCTTTGACAATTTTAAGGAACTAAAGAACCGATAAGAAGGTCTCCCAAAATCAAGACTTGTGTGAGATGTATACATTGTTTTGAACTTGATAGTGATAAGATTGCTCCTTCTGATGCTAATCAAACTAGAACGAAGTAATAAGACTCCTAATCACCTCTTTCTTTGATAATTTGAAGGAAACTAACGAAACAATAAGAAGGCTTCCTTAAATCGAGACTTGTGTGAGATGTACACATCGTTTTGAACGCGATAGTGATGAGATTGCTCCTTTAGATGCTAATCAAACTAGAACGAAGTAATATGACTCCTAATCACCTCTTTCTTTGACAATTTGAAGGAACTAATGTACCAATAAGAGGTCTCCCTAAATCAAGACTTGTGTGAGATGTACACATCGTTTTGAACGCGATAGTGATGAGATTGCTCCTTTAGATGCTAATCAAACTAGAACGAAGTAATATAACTCATAATTACCTCTTTCTTTGACAATTTGAAGGAACTAATGAACCAATAAGAAGGTCTCCCTAAATCAAGACTTGTGTGAGATGTACACATTGTTTTGAACTTGATAGTGATGAGATTTCTCCTTCTCAGGCTAATCAAACTAGAACGAAGTAATAAGACTCATAATCACCTCTTTCTTTGACAATTTGAAGGAAACGAACGAAAAAATAAGAAGGCTTCCCTAAATTGAGACTTGTGTGAGATGTACACATCATTTTGAACGCGATAGTGATGATATGGCTCCTTTAGATGTTAATCAAACTAGAACGAAGTAATATGACTCCTAATCACCTCTTTCTTTGACAATTTGAAGGAACTAAATAATCGATAAGAAGGTCTCCCAAAATCAAGACTTCTGTGAGATGTACACATTGTTTTGAACGTGATAGTGATGAGATTGCTCCTTCTAATGCTTATCAAACTAGAACGAAGTAATAAGACTCCTAATCACCTCTTTCTTTGACAATTTGAAGGAAACTAACGAAACAATAAGGACTCCCTAAATCGAGACTTGTGTGAGATGTACACATCGTTTTGAACGCGATAGTTATGAGGTTGCTCCCTTAGATGCTAATCAAACTAAAACGAAGTAATATGACTCCTAATCACTTCTTTATTTGACAATTTGAAGGAACTAATGAACGAATAAGAAGGTCTCCCAATATCAAGACTTGTTTGATATGTACACATTGTTTTGAACGCGATAGTGATGAAATTGACCCTTCTGATGCTAATTAAACTAGAATGAAGTAATAAGACTCCTAATCACCTCTTTCTTTGATAATTTGAACGAAACTAACGAAACAATAAGAAGGCTTCCCTAAATCGAGACTTGTGTGAGATGTACACATCGTTTTGAACGCGATAGTGATGAGATTGCTCATTTAGATGCTAATCAAACTAGAACGAAAAATATGACTCCTAATCACATCTTTCTTTGACAATTTGAAGGAACTAATGAACATATAAGAAGGTCTCCCTAAATCAAGACTTGTATGAGATGTACATATTGTTTTGAATGAGATAGTGATGAGATTGCTTCTTCTGATGCTAATCAAACTAGAACGAAGTAATAAGACTCCTAATCACCTCTTTCTTTGATAATTTGAAGGAAACTAACAAAACAATAAGAAGGCTTCCCTAAATCGAGACTTGTGTGAGATGTACACATCGTTTTGAACGCGATAGTGATGAGATTGCTCCTTTAGATGCTAATCAAACTAGAACGAAGTAATATGACTCCTAATCACCTCTTTCTTTGACAATTTGAAGGAACTAATGTACCAATAAGAGGTCTCCCTAAATCAAGACTTGTGTGAGATGTACACATCGTTTTGAACGCGATAGTGATGAGATTGCTCCTTTAGATGCTAATCAAACTAGAACGAAGTAATATAACGCATAATCACCTCTTTCTTTGACAATTTGAAGGAACTAATGAACCAATAAAAAGGTCTCCCTAAATCAAGACTTGTGTGAGATGTACACATTGTTTTGAACTTGAAAGTGATGAGATTGCTCCTTCTCATGCTAATCAAACTAGAACGAAGTAATAAGACTCCTAATCACCTCTTTCTTTGATAATTTGAAGGAAACTAACAAAACAATAAGAAGGCTTCCCTAAATCGAAACTTGTGTGAGATGTACACATCATTTTGAACGCGATAGTGATGATATTGCTCCTTTAGATGCTAATAAAACTAGAACGAAGTAATATGACTCCTAATCACCTCTTTCTTTGACAATTTGAAGGAACTAAAGAACCAATAAGAAGGTCTCCCAAAATCAAGACTTGTGTGAGATGTACACATTGTTTTGAACGTGATAGTGATGAGATTGCTCCTTCTGATGCTTATCAAACTAGAACGAAGTAATAAGACTCCTAATCACCTCTTTCTTTGACAATTTGAAGGAAACTAACGAAACAATAAGAAGGACTCCCTAAATCAAGACTTGTGTGAGACGTACACATCGTTTTTAACGCGATAGTTATGAGGTTGCTCCCTTAGATGCTAATCAAACTAGAACGAAGTAATATGACTCCTAATCACTTCTTTATTTGACAATTTGAAGGAACTAATGAACGAATAAGAAGGTCTCCCAATATCAAGACTTGTGTGATATGTACACATTGTTTTGAACGCGATAGTGATGAGATTGCTCCTTCTGATGCTAATCAAATTAGAACAAAGTAATAAGACTCCTAATCACCTTTTTCTTTGATAATTTGAAGGAAACTAACCAAACAATAAGAAGGCTTCCTTAAATCGAGACTTGTGTGAGATGTACACATCATTTTTAACGCGATAGTGATGATATTGCTCCTTTAGATGCTAATAAACTAGAACGAAATAATATGACTCTTAATCGCGTCTTTCTTTGACAATTTGAAGGAACTAAAGAACCAATAAGAAGTTCTCCCAAAATCAAGACTTGTGTGAGATGTACACATTGTTTTGAACGCGATAGTGATGAGATTGCTCCTTCTGATGCTTATCAAACTAGAACGAAGTAATAAGACTCCTAATCACTTCTTTCTTTGACAATTTTAAGGAAACTAACGAAACAATAAGAAGGCCTCCCTAAATCGAGACTTGTGTGAGATGTACACATCGTTTTGAACGTGATAGTTATGAGATTGCTCCCTTAGATGCTAATCAAACTAGAACGAAGTAATATGACTCCTAATCACTTATTTATTTGACAATTTGAAGGAAATGATGAACGAATAAGAAGGTCTCCCTATATCAAGACTTGTTTGATATGTACACATTGTTTTGAACGCGATAGTTATGAAATTGTTCCTTCTGATGCTAATCAAACTAGAACGAAGTAATAAGACTCCTAATCGCCTCTTTCTTTGATAATTGGAACGAAACTAACGTAATAATAAGAAGGCTTCCCTAAATCGAGATTTATGTGAGATGTACACATCGTTTTGAACGCGATAGTGATGAGATTGCTCCTTTAGATGCTAATTAAACTAGAACGAAGAAATATGACTCCTAATCACCTCTTTCTTTGACAATTTGAGGGAAGTAATGAACCAATAAGAAGGTCTCCCTAAATCAAGACTTGTGTGAGATGTACACATCGTTTTGAACGCGATAGTGATGAGATTGCTCCTTTAGATGCTAATCAAACTAGAACGAAGTAATATAACTCATAATTACCTCTTTCTTTGACAATTTGAAGGAACTAATGAACCAATAAGAAGGTCTCCCTAAATCAAGACTTGTGTGAGATGTACACATTGTTTTGAACTTGATAGTGATGAGATTGCTCCTTCTGATGCTAATCAAACTAGAACGAAGTAATAAGACTCCTAATCACCTCTTTCTTTGATAATTTGAAGGAAACTAACGAAACAATAAGAAGGCTTCCCTAAATCGAGACTTGTGTGAGATGTACACATCATTTTGAACGCGATAGTGATGATATTGCTCCTTTAGATGCTAATAAAACTAGAACGAAGTAATATGACTCCTAATCACCTCTTTCTTTGACAATTTGAAGGAACTAAAGAACCAATAAGAAGGTCTCCCAAAATCAAGACTTGTGTGAGATGTACACATTGTTTTGAACGCGATAGTGATGAGATTGCTCCTTCTGATGCTTATCAAACTAGAACGAAGTAATAAGACTCCTAATCACCTCTTTCTTTGACAATTTGAAGGAAACTAACGAAACAATAAGAAGGACTCCTTAAATCGAGACTTGTGTGAGATGTACACATCATTTTGAACGCGATAGTTATGAGGTTGCTCCCTTAGATGCTAATCAAACTAGAACGAAGTAATATGACTCCTAATCACTTCTTTATTTGACAATTTGAAGGAACTAATGAACGAATAAGAAGGTCTCCCAATATCAAGACTTGTTTTATATGTACACATTGTTTTGAACACGATAGTGATGCGATTACTCCTTCTGATGCTTATCAAACTAGAACGAAGTAATTAGACTCCTAATCACCTCTTTCTTTGACAATTTGAAGGAAACTAACGAAACAATAAGAAGGTCTCCCTAAATCGAGACTTGTGTGAGATGTACACATCGTTTTGAACGCGATAGTTATGAGGTTGCTCCCTTAGATGCTAATCAAACTAGAACGAAGTAATATGACTCCTAATCACTTCTTTATTTGACAATTTGAAGGAACTAATGAACGAATAAGAAGGTCTCCCAATATCAAGACTTGTTTGATATGTACAAATTGTTTTGAATGCGATAGTGATGAGATTGCTCCTTCTGATGCTAATCAAACTAGAACGAAGTAATAAGACTCCTAATCACCTCTTTCTTTGATAATTTGAATGAAACTAATGAAACAATAAAAAGGCTTCCCTAAATCGAGACTTGTGTGAGATGTACACATCGTTTTGAACGCGATAGTGATGAGATTTTGCTCCTTTAGATGCTAATCAAACTAGAACGAAGTAATATGACTCCTAATCACCTCTTTTTTTGACAATTTGAAGGAAACTAACGAAACAATAAGAAGGCTTCCTTAAATCGAGACTTGTATGAGATGTACACATCCTTTTGAACGCGATAGTGACGATATTGCTCCTTTAGATGCTAATGAATCTAGAACGAAGTAATATGACTCTTAATCGCTTCTTTCTTTGACAATTTGAAGGAACTAAAGAACCAATAAGAAGGTCTCCCAAAATCAAGACTTGGGTGAGATGTACACATTGTTTTGAACACGATAGTGATGAGATTGCTCCTTCTGATGCTTATCAAACTAGAACGAAGTAATAAGACTCCTAATCGCCTCTTTCTTTGATAATTTGAACGAAACTAACGTAACAATAAGAAGGCTTCCCTAAATCGAGATTTGTGTGAGATGTACACATCGTTTTGAACGCGATAGTGATGAGATTGCTCCTTTAGATGCTAATTAAACTAGAACGAAGAAATATGACTCCTAATCACCTCTTTCTTTGACAATTTGAAGGAACTAATGAACCAATAAGAAGGTCTCCCTAAATCAAGACTTGTATGAGATGTACACATTGTTTTGAATGAGATAGTGATGAGATTGCTTCTTCTGATGCTAATCAAACTAGAACGAAGTAATAAGACTCCTAATCACCTCTTTCTTTGATAATTTGAAGGAGACTAACGAAACAATAAGAAGGCTTCCCTAAATCGAGACTTGTGTGAGATGTACACATCGTTTTGAACGCGATAGTGATGAGATTGCTCCTTTAGATGCTAATCAAACTAGAACGAAGTAATATGACTCCTAATCACTTCTTTCTTTGACAATTTGAAGGAACTAATGTGAAAGTAGTATGCACACAAGCCAATCATATTTGATATGATGTAGCATATACTTTGTAATCTTATTCGTTTGATAAAGGCATTTTACTTTATCTACATGGTGCTGTTATATTAAATGTGATAAACCCATAGTTTTGAGCAATGCTTTTAGAATCATGATGGTGATCATGCTAATGAGATCTAAATTCTAGATAGCTCACAAACTTAAATTGTTCCTAATCGATGGATTACTAAAAAGGGGATTAGTGAATCCGGATAGATTAGTACATATTTTGCTTGCTCTTATGAAGAGAATGATTGATCTCATAATCATTTGTGTGGAGACACTAAAGCAAGTATGTAGGTTCTTATTAGAGAATAAGTTCACTGAACGTGGCTCGCTAAGGAATACCTAATGGAGTTTTACTCGCCTGTCAATAGGAATTCCTCTAGTGATAGTAGTACAAGTGATCCTTGGACTTGAGATCATCATAGTATCTTGTGTATGATGAATTATACTTTGACATGTTCCTTAAGACCTTTAGGGTATATCAAAGGGTATGATTGGGTATAATAAGTTGTACATGGAAATAGGTGAATGATCAACAAAGAATCTACCACTTCTAGTAAAAGGAGAGAATGTCCTATGTGATTCGATAAATGACGACTCAGAAGTCTTTGGCCAAAGCAGAATGAAATTAGAAAAGAGTTTCTAATTTGCATTAATCAGAGTTGTGCATTTCAGAATCGAAATACATATAATTAAATAAAATAAGACTTGACAGTAATTCCATATCTTATATTTAATTGGGACATTGTATGGTAGAAGGATTGAATTGTACGGTAACTATGCACTGAAAGGTTCTTTTATGATTAATGTTAAAATCTATATTATCTGGAAAGTCGTTGATCGCTAAGGGGGCTTACCCTTATTGTAGAATAAATATTATTTATTTAAATGAATTAAATAGTTTAATTTATTTATTTAAATAAGATTAGAATTGTTCTAATTGATTTATTCACAACCGGTTTAATATGGAGAACCTAAAGGGTCACACCGCAAAAGAAAAATATTTATTTAAGAAGTAAATGGCATAATTGTAATAATAAGTTAAGTGTATTTAATTTAGTCTATGGAGATAGAATAAATTAAATAGCTTAATATTTATTATTTAATATTTTAGAAATATTAAATATAAATTAATAAGAGGAGTCTTATTATTATTATTACTATTACTATTATTTAATTCCTAATAGGGATTGAGAATTAATTAATAGAAGTACTCTCACATAAATTCCTAATTGGATTAGGAGTTTAATTTAATTAAAGGAGTTTAATTAGAATAGAAATCCTAATCCTAAATAGTTTAGGGAAGGGTTTTCCTACATCTATAAATAAGAGAAGTCTTATCATAGATTAGGGTTACACACTCTTGCATAAGAATTGTAGAGAGTACTTACAATTTCTATAGAGATAGAAACTAGGGTTTTGCCAACACCCATCTTCTTGAACAAGTATTATTCCTTGGTGGATCACCTCTAGAGGCCAAACAATTGGGTGGCTAACGTTGATCAAAGGAAGGAATTTAATCGGTGGAATTCAAGGAGAACGCGATGGAATTGGAGGTGAACTTGTACCTGAGGAAGCTAGAATTCTACAAGGGTATAATTCTTATTCTCCATCTCTTTCGTTTAATTAATAATTGTGCATAAAGAAAGATCATGGTGATGGTTTGTATAAAATTTTAAAATCTGATTTTATCGCGCTTCCGCACTATTAATGTAATTTGATTGCATGTTCGCGTTATACAAACCTAACAGTGGTATCAAGAGCCAAACTTTATGCGAATTATTAATTGTTTTGATTCGGTATATACATTGATATGTGTTTAGAACAATTTAATTGGGCATAATTGTTTGTGTAAAATTATTTTATTATTATTATTATTTTGATTTATTTTATTTTGATTTTATTTATTTTCAATTAAGATAAAAGGTTTATTTTAATTGGAATATGATTAAAATTAAAAGTTTTATTTTAACTTGGAATGTGATTCTACGTTAACTAGAATAAATGAGTTTATTCATATATGGAATAGGATTCCATGTTTCCTAGAATAAAGGAGTTTATTCATATATGGAATAGGATTCCATGTTTCCTAGAATAAAGGAGTTTATTCACATATGGAATAGGATTCCATGTTTCCTAGAATAAAGGAGTTTATTCACATATGGAATAGGATTCCATGTTTCCTTAAAAAATAAAGATGTTTATTTTGATAAGGAATAGGATTCAACATATTTTATTTTCCAACAATTTTAAGTTAAAAATAAAGGTGTTTATTTTAAACTTGAAATTGGTTTCCATATTAATTAAAATAAATGAGTTTATTTTGATTTGGAATTTGATTAAAATAAAGGAGTTATTTTATTCAAAAAAAAAATTTAAATTAAAATAAAAGAGTTTATTTTGATTTGGAATATGATTAAAATAAATAAGTTTATTTTAATTGAAATTGGATTTCATGATAACTAATTAGAGTTGGAATTGGATTCCATGATAACTAATTGGAGTTGAAATTGAATTTTATACTAACTAATATTGCCCATTAAATGATATCAATGCATATATGGAATGGTTTTATTATTCATGGGATGAATGTTATTTATTGATACATATAGAGATATGTATGTTAATAAATAGGGATTGATTATGGACTATTGACCAATGTGTGATTGGATTTATTTTAGTGGATGCTTGAATGTATGGGTTTTTATAAATGGGGTCTGCGTACCTCGTCTTCTCTAATTTTTTTTAATGTAAATTCTATCTCCCTCCTATGTATTTCCCCTTGACTGCTGATCAAGGTTTCTATTTATTGTAAATAGTTTTTGTAATAAGACTAGTTAGAATTAATTTTGAAAAATTGAAGACAAAGAAGCAAGGAGCGCTTGAAGACCCATTTGTAATGGAGCCTGGGTTTAAATGTAATAGTTATATTTAAATTTAATTCTTGCACCCTAGGTTTGACCTTTTGGTTCACTTGGTGGCTCTAGTGAACCAAACTAGAATAAAAGTCCATAATCAATCCGGGTAGAATATAGTATTCTATATGTGCATGCTTACTATGTATATATTATATATTATACAACATGCTTCGCATGTCAAATAATATGACGCGTATTTTATATATATATGTGCATGCGCGCTAAACAAGATGAGACTAATAATAACAAACCCCTCAAAGAAATTATATTAAGTCCTAAGCGTTCAAAGATATTAGGAATATCGAACGTCGCCTTCTAGCATGGTAAAACAATAGAGTATTAAATATTTAATATGAGTTTGTTGTGCACACACAAGGCGAGTATTAAATATTTAAGATGTTGTTTTATCACATTTGATGCTTATAAATAGACTGAACGATGCTGTTTTGTTGTGCACACACAAGAACAGTGTTTTTCTTTCGAATATATGGAAGTGCTAGGTTGGACTTAACTTAGATTATTTTAGTTCGGATGTGCATACACTTGACCATTATAATCTAAGAGGCAAAATACAAGGAGTTACATAGTGATGTAATTGACAATAGTTGTCTACCTATTTATTTATATATAGTTTGTTGTGCACACACAAGGCTATATACATTTGAAATGGGATCCTTATTCTCACTAGCAAATCTTTAATTAGATTTGCCGAACTGTATATTGAGGGTAATATAGTTTGATGAAAATAGTGGGAGATACCAATTTAAAATAAAGACCTAATTTATTTTGGTAATTAATTAAAAATGAATGTTTACTGAAATGTTGTTAAATTATAAATTCATTTATAGAATTTTACAATGTCTAATTTACTATCACTGCAGAGCATATTAGATGCTAATTAACTGGACCAAATAACACGGAATAGTTAAGAAATTTGAGAATAGTTCTCAAGGCTGAAAAGCTATCTTATATCCTTAATATGCCTATCCCTGCAATGGTTGCAGACAATGCCTCTGAGGAAGAGATTGCTACTTTTAGAAAGTGGCAAGATGATGCACAGTTGGCTCAATGCATCATGCTCGCATCCATGAGTAACGAGCTTCAGCGTCAGCATGAAACTATGGATGCTCCTACTATACTCTTGCACCTTCAAGGAGTTGAAGGGTGAGGAAAGTAGGACTATTAGATATCAGATATCTAAGGAGCTCTTCCGATCTAGAATGACCGATGGCACTACAGTATAGACAAATGTCCTCAAATGATCAATATGATTGAACAATTGGGACAACTGGGTTTTAATGGATGGAGAGTTGATCCAAGATTTGATCTTGCAATCACTTCCGAACTCTTTCTCACAAATTGTTGTGAATTTTCACATGAACAAGTTATATGTCAGCCCGCCTGAGTTGCTTAAACATGTTGAAAACTGTAAAGAGTCACTTTCCAACCAAGAAAGACCAAGTCTTACTGGTAGATGATTCTTCCAGGAAGCGGAAGAGGGCCAAAGGATCTTCTTAAAAGAAGAACAATTCAAAGAAGGTAAATGGAAGGGCAAAAATAAAGGACAATAAGAACAAGACTGATGCAGATAGCAAAGGAGTTTGCTTCCACTGCAATAAGCCTGGATACTAGAATTAAAACTAGAGGGTAACCAGAAAAAGCTTAGTGAAGCTTCGGTTACAAATATGGGTCTGTTCATGATTGAAATAAATTTTTCTATAAGTCAAGGTTCTACTTGGGTATTGGATACCGGCTGTAGTTTTCACGTATGCAATCCAATGTAGAGACTAAGCAGAAGTAGAAAGCTAAACAAAGAATAAGTAATCTTACGCGTGGAGAATGAAGCAATGGTTGCTGCATTAACCGTAGGAACTTATAGTTTAGCATTGCCTACGGGCAAGTCTATTAAGTTAATAAGTTGTTATTATGTTCCAGTTCTCTTTAGAAACATTATTACTTCCGTTGTTGGACAAGGAAGGTTCTGGTATTATATTTAAGAACAATTGTTGTTCTATTTATAATGATAATGTTTTGTTTGAAACTGGAAGATTACTTGATAGACTTTGTATACTTGACTTACATGAAAATTATTTTGCAAATTGAACAAACTAGTAAAAGAAAAAGGAGATGATCATTCAAAGTGTTGAATATGTGTATTTGATGAAATACAAGTCTGAATCATTTGAAAGGTTCAAAGAATTCAGAAGTAAAACAAATTGACAAAGTATTAAGATTCTTTGATCATATCGAGGAAAGAATACTTGTGCAATGAGTTTCTAGATCATCTCAAAATGGTATTTTCTCATAATGGACACCTCCTGATACGCAATAATTGATTGGTGTATCTAAAAGGAGAAATGGTACCTTGTTGGACATGGTGCAGTCCATAATGATTTTTACTGACATTCTAGTATCCATCTAGGGTTATGCCCTAGAAACGACTGCATATCTACAAAATAAGATAACCTCAAAAATCTGGCCCCAAGACTCCATAAAGGTTATGGATAGGGAGGATTCCTATTCTTAAGTATGTTAAGATAAGGGGTTGTCCAGCTTATGTGAAAAGGTTTCAAAGATAAGTTTGGGACAAAATCTGACAAGTGCAGATTTGTGGGATATCCTAAAGAAAGTTTAGGGTATTATTACTATAATCCTACACGCTGCCTTCTTAGATAAAGGTGTTTATCATTGAAGTAGCTAGTGGGAGGGTAATAGATCTTGAAGAAGTTCAAGAACCACAAAGCACTTTAAGTCAAACCGAGGAACTTGTAGATAGACCTATTGTACCACAACCGAATCATAAATCTGGAAGAGTACCGAAGATACCTAGAAGGTATGGATTCATCATAGGGATGATGATGAGGTATACATCATAGAGGATGATGATCCAGTTATATATGATGAGGCCATGAGTAGTAGACACTCAGAGAAATGGCTAGAAGCCATGAAATCCGAAATGGACTCCATGTTAGAGAACCAAGTATAGACTCTAGTTAATCCACAAAAGGGCATAGTGCCCAGAGTGTGAATATGGGTCTTTTAAGAGAAAGACTGGGGCAAATGGCAAGGTGGAGACCTATAAGACCAGACCTGTTTAAAAGGTTTTTCAAGTCAAGGAGTTGACTGTGATAAAATCTTATTACCGGGTAATGCTCAAGTCCATTTAGATTTTACTTGCGATTGCAGCTTATTACGAAATCTAGCAAAATGGATGTGGAGACGTCCTTCCTCAATGAAGACTTGAGGAGAATGTATGTATGATACAGCCAGAGGAATTTGTTTCAAAGGTTGAAGCAAATCATGTTTTAAGCTACAATGATCCAAAGATGGATTGAAGCAAGCTTCTCAAAGATGGAACATTCATTTTGATGAGACAATCAAAAGAGTTTGATTTTATCAAAAACGGGAATGAACCTAGTGTGTACAAAAGGGTCAGTGGGAGCGCTGTGACATTCTTGGTATTATATGTTGATATACTACTGATAAGGAATAACACACCAATGCTACAATCAGTAAAGATAAAATTGTCTAAACATTCCTCTATGAATAACTTGGGATGAACATTCTATAAATTGGGGATATAAATCTATATAGATAGATTTAAAAGGATGTTCGGCTTGACCCAAGGAACGTATATTCATTTGATGCTAAAGGAGTTTAGCATGGCAAACTCCAAGAGAGGTCTCATGATGATGAGCCATGGAGTGTATCTCTCTAAAATTATCTCCAATTAAAAGAGAGATCGCATGAGTTACTATCATGAATGCAATGAATATACAAGGTCTGATGTTGATCAGTCAGATTCTGGAGAAGATCACTGTAAGACAGTGATGAACATCTTTAAGTACTTAATCCGTATTGAAGATGTGATCATGATTCGTGGTAGGTCTGAATGAAAATTAGAGGGCTAAACAGACTCAAGTTTTTCAGACTGACCAAGACGATAACAAATCCACTTTAGGGTAAATTGTTACCTTAAATGGTGGTGCAGTGAATTGGAAAGGTTCCAAACAGCAAAGAGTTGCTGGTTTAGTGACAAAGACAAAGTATATAGCTGTAAATGAAGCTGCAAGTTGATTGTTTGGATGAAAAGTTCATCACAGAACTAGGAATAGTTCCTAAGTCTCATCTTGG
Organism: Aralia elata; assembly: GCA_034770075.1. Lineage (NCBI taxonomy): Eukaryota > Viridiplantae > Streptophyta > Magnoliopsida > Apiales > Araliaceae > Aralia > Aralia elata. The sequence goes on from CM068378.1 coordinate 37,814,040, forward strand.
ATTCAAACATGTGTTGCGGCACTTTCATTTGATTAGTGGAATCATTGAAAGAGAAAAAGTCACTATAGAGATAGTGGACTCTCAAGAACAATATTGCATATCTATTTACTGAAACTTTATCCAAACAGCAGGATGATCGTCACTTATAGAAGAAGGGTATTAGATACCATGACGATTGACTTTAGTGCAAGTGGGAGATTGAAAGTAGTATGCACACAAGCCAATCATATTTGATATGATGTAGCATATACTTTGTAATCTTATTCGTTTGATAAAGGCATTTTACTTTATCTACATGGTGCTGTTATATTAAATGTGATAAACCCATAGTTTTGAGCAATGCTTTTAGAATCATGATGGTGATCATGCTAATGAGATCTAAATTCTAGATAGCTCACAAACTTAAATTGTTCCTAATCGATGGATTACTAAAAAGGGGATTAGTGAATCCGGATAGATTAGTACATATTTTGCTTGCTCTTATGAAGAGAATGATTGATCTCATAATCATTTGTGTGGAGACACTAAAGCAAGTATGTAGGTTCTTATTAGAGAATAAGTTCACTGAACGTGGCTCGCTAAGGAATACCTAATGGAGTTTTACTCGCCTGTCAATAGGAATTCCTCTAGTGATAGTAGTACAAGTGATCCTTAGACTTGAGATCATCATAGTATCTTGTGTATGATGAATTATACTTTGACATGTCCCTTAAGACCTTTAGGGTATATCAAAGGGTATGATTGGGTATAATAAGTTGTACATGGAAATAGGTGAATGATCAACAAAGAATCTACCACTTCTAGTAAATGGAGAGAATGTCCTATGTGATTCGATAAATGACGACTCAGAAGTCTTTGGCCAAAGCAGAACGAAATTAGAAAAGAGTTTCTAATTTGCATTAATTAGAGTTGTGCATTTCAGAATCGAAATACATATAATTAAATAAAATAAGACTTGACAGTAATTCCATATCTTATATTTAATTGGGACATTGTATGGTAGAAGGATTGAATTGTACGGTAACTATGCACTGAAAGGTTCTTTTATGATTAATGTTGAAATCTATATTATCTGAAAAGTCGTTGATCGCTAAGGGGGCTTACCCTTATTGTAGAATAAATATTATTTATTTAAATGAATTAAATAGTTTAATTTATTTATTTAAATAAGATTAGAATTGTTCTAATTGATTTATTCACAACCGGTTTAATATAGAGAACCTAAAGGGTCACACCGCAAAAGAAAAATATTTATTTAAGAAGTAAATGGCATAATTGTAATAATAAGTTAAGTGTATTTAATTTAGTCTATGGAGATAGAATAAATTAAATAGCTTAATATTTATTATTTAATATTTTAGAAATATTAAATATAAATTAATAAGAGGAGTCTTATTATTATTATTACTATTACTATTATTTAATTCCTAATAGAGATTGAGAATTAATTAATAGAAGTACTCTCACATGAATTCCTAATTGGATTAGGAGTTTAATTTAATTAAAGGAGTTTAATTAGAATAGAAACCCTAATCCTAAATAGTTTAGAGAAGGGTTTTCCTACATCTATAAATAAGAGAAGTCTTATCATAGATTAGGGTTACACACTCTTGCATAAGAATTGTAGAGAGTACTAACAATTTTTATAGAGATAGAAACTAGGGTTTTGCCAACACCCATCTTCTTGAACAAGTATTATTCCTTGGTGGATCACCTCTAGAGGCCAAACAATTGGGTGGCTAACGTTGATCAAAGGAAGGAATTTAATCGGTGGAATTCAAGGAGAACGCGATGGAATTGAAGGTGAACTTGTACCTGAGGAAGCTAGAATTCTACAAGGGTATAAATCTTATTCTCCATCTCTTTCGTTTAATTAATAATTGTGCATAAAGAAAGATCATGGTGATGGTTTGTATAAAATTTTAAAATCTGATTTTATCGCGCTTCCGCACTATTAATGTAATTTGATTGCATGTTCGCGTTACACAAACCTAACATAATGTACCAATAAGAGGTCTCCCTAAATCAAGACTTGTGTGAGATGTACACATCGTTTTTAACGCGATAGTGATGAGATTGCTCCTTTAGATGCTAATCAAACTAGAACGAAGTAATATGACTCCTAATCACCTCTTTCTTTGATAATTTGAAGGAAACTAACGAAACAATAAGAAGGCTTCCTTAAATCGAGACTTGTATGAGATGTACACATCATTTTGAACGCGATAGTGATGATATTGCTCCTTTAGATGCTAATGAAACTAGAACGAAGTAATATGACTCTTAATCGCCTCTTTCTTTGACAATTTTAAGGAACTAAAGAACCAATAAGAAGGTCTCCCAAAATCAAGACTTGGGTGAGATGTACACATTGTTTTGAACACGATAGTGATGAGATTGCTCCTTCTGATGCTTATCAAACTAGAACGAAGTAATAAGACTCCTAATCGCCTCTTTCTTTGATAATTTGAACGAAACTAACGTAACAATAAGAAGGCTTCCCTAAATCGAGACTTGTGTGAGATGTACACATCGTTTTGAACGCGATAGTGATGAGATTGCTCCTTTAGATGCTAATCAAACTAGAACGAAGAAATATGACCCCTAATCACCTCTTTCTTTGACAATTTGAAGGAACTAATGAACCAATAAGAAGGTCTCCCTAAATCAAGACTTGTATGAGATGTATACATTGTTTTGAATGAGATAACGTGAGATTGCTTCTTCTGATGCTAATCAAACTAGAACGAAGTAATAAGACTCCTAATCACCTCTTTCTTTGATAATTTGAACGAAACTAACGAAACAATAAGAAGGCTTCCCTAAATCGAGACTTGTGTGAGATATACACATCGTTTTGAACGCGATAGTGATGAGATTGCTCCTTTAGATGCTAATCAAACTAGAACGAAGTAATATGACTCCTAATCACCTCTTTCTTTGATAATTTGAAGGAACTAATGTACCAATAAGAGGTCTCCCTAAATCGAGACTTGTGTGAGATGTACACATCGTTTTGAACGCGATAGTGATGAGATTGCTCCTTTAGATGCTAATCAAACTAGAACGAAGTAATATAACTCATAATCACCTCTTTCTTTGACAATTTGAAGGAACTAATGAACCAATAAGAAGGTCTCCCTAAATCAAAACTTGTGTGAGATGTACACATTGTTTTGAACTTGATAGTGATGAGATTGCTCCTTCTCATGCTAATCAAACTAGAACGAAGTAATAAGACTCCTAATCACCTCTTTCTTTGACAATTTTAAGGAACTAAAGAACCAATAAGAAGGTCTCTCAAAATCAAGACTTGTGTGAGATGTACACATTATTTTGAACGCGATAGTGATGCGATTGCTCCTTCTGATGCTTATCAAACTAGAACGAAGTAATAAGACTCCTAATCACCTCTTTCTTTGACAATTTGAAGGAAACTAACGAAACAATAACGACTCCCTAAATCGAGACTTGTGTAAGATGTACACATCGTTTTGAACGCGATAGTTATGAGGTTGCTCCCTTAGATGCTAATCAAACTAGAACGAAGTAATATGACTCCTAATCACCTCTTTCTTTGACAATTTGAAGGAAGTAATGAACGAATAAGAAGGTCTCCCAATATCAAGACTTGTTTGATATGTACACATTGTTTTGAACGCGATAGTGATGAGATTGATCCTTCTGATGCTAATCAAACTAGAACGAAGTAATAAGACTCCTAATCACCTCTTTCTTTGATAACTTGAACGAAACTAACGAAACAATAAAAAGGCTTCCCTAAATCGAGACTTGTGTGAGATGTACACATCGTTTTGAACGCGATAGTGATGAGATTTTGCTCCTTTAGATGCTAATCCAACTAGAACGAAGTAATATGACTCCTAATCACCTCTTTCTTTGATAATTTGAAGGAAACTAACGAAACAATAAGAAGGCTTCCTTAAATCGAGACTTGTATGAGATGTACACATCATTTTGAACGCGATAGTGATGATATTGCTCCTTTAGATGCTAATAAAACTAGAACGAAGTAATATGACTCTTAATCGCCTCTTTCTTTGACAATTTGAAGGAACTAAAGAACCAATAAGAAGGTCTCCCAAAATCAAGACTTGTGTGAGATGTACACATTGTTTTGAACACGATAGTGATGAGGTTGCTCCTTCTGATGCTTATCAAACTAGAACGAAGTAATAAGACTCCTAATCACCTCTTTCTTTGACAATTTTAAGGAAACTAACGAAACAATAAGAAGGTCTCCCTAAATCGAGACTTGTGTGAGATGTACACATCGTTTTGAACGTGATAGTTATGAGATTGCTCCCTTAGATGCTAATAAAACTAGAACGAAGTAATATGACTCCTAATCACCTCTTTCTTTGATAATTTGAAGAAACTAATGTACCAATAAGAGGTCTCCCTAAATCGAGACTTGTGTGAGATGTACACATCGTTTTGAACGCGATAGTGATGAGATTGCTCCTTTAGATGCTAATCAAACTAGAACGAAGTAATATAACTCATAATCACCTCTTTCTTTGACAATTTGAAGGAACTAATGAACCAATAAGAAGGTCTCCCTAAATCAAAACTTGTGTGAGATGTACACATTGTTTTGAACTTGATAGTGATGAGATTGCTCCTTCTCATGCTAATCAAACTAGAACGAAGTAATAAGACTCCTAATCACCTCTTTCTTTGACAATTTTAAGGAACTAAAGGACCAATAAGAAGGTCTCTCAAAATCAAGACTTGTGTGAGATGTACACATTGTTTTGAACGCGATAGTGATGCGATTGCTCCTTCTGATGCTTATCAAACTAGAACGAAGTAATAAGACTCCTAATCACCTCTTTCTTTGACAATTTGAAGGAAACTAACGAAACAATAACGACTCCCTAAATCGAGACTTGTGTGAGATGTACACATCGTTTTGAACGCGATAGTTATGAGGTTGCTCCCTTAGATGCTAATCAAACTAGAACGAAGTAATATGACTCCTAATCACTTCTTTATTTGACAATTTGAAGGAAGTAATGAACGAATAAGAAGGTCTCCCAATATCAAGACTTGTTTGATATGTACACATTGTTTTGAACGCGATAGTGATGAGATTGATCCTTCTGATGCTAATCAAACTAGAACGAAGTAATAAGACTCCTAATCACCTCTTTCTTTGATAACTTGAACGAAACTAACGAAACAATAAAAAGGCTTCCCTAAATCGAGACTTGTGTGAGATGTACACATCGTTTTGAACGCGATAGTGATGAGATTTTGCTCCTTTAGATGCTAATCCAACTAGAACGAAGTAATATGACTCCTAATCACCTCTTTCTTTGATAATTTGAAGGAAACTAACGAAACAATAAGAAGGCTTCCCTAAATCGAGACTTGTGTGAGATGTACACATCATTTTGAACGCGATAGTGATGATATTGCTCCTTTAGATGCTAATAAAACTAGAACGAACTAATATGACTCCTAATCACCTCTTTCTTTGACAATTTGAAGGAACTAAAGAACCAATAAGAAGGTCTCCCAAAATCAAGACTTGTGTGAGATGTACACATTGTTTTGAACGCGATAGTGATGAGATTGCTCCTTCTGATGCTTATCAAACTAGAACGAAGTAATAAGACTCCTAATCACCTCTTTCTTTGACAATTTGAAGGAAACTAACGAAACAATAAGAAGGTCTCCCTAAATCGAGACTTGTGTGAGATGTACACATCGTTTTGAACGCGATAGTTATGAGATTGCTCCCTTAGATGCTAATCAAACTAGAACGAAGTAATATGACTCCTAATCACCTCTTTCTTTGACAATTTGAAGGAAATGATGAACCAATAAGAAGGTCTCCCTATATCAAGACTTGTATGAGATGTACACATTGTTTTGAATGAGATAGTGATGAGATTGCTCCTTCTGATGCTAATCAAACTAGAACGAAGTAATAAGACTCCTAATCACCTCTTTCTTTGATAATTTGAATGAAACTAACGAAACAATAAGAAGGCTTCCCTAAATCGAGATTTGTGTACAAATCGTTTTGAACACGATAGTAATGAGATTGCTCCTTTAGATGCTAATTAAACTAGAACGAAGTAATAAGACTCCTAATCACCTGTTTCTTTGATAATTTGAAGGAACTAATGTACCAATAAGAGGTCTCCCTAAATCGAGACTTGTGTGAGATGTACACATCGTTTTGAACGCGATAGTGATGAGATTGCTCCTTTAGATGCTAATCAAACTAGAACGAAGTAATATAACTTATAATCACCTCTTTCTTTGATAATTTGAAGGAAACTAACGAAACAATAAGAAGGCTTCCCTAAATCAAGACTTTTGTGAGATGTACACATTGTTTTGAACGCGATAGTGATGAGATTGCTCCTTTAGATGCTAATCAAATTAGAACGAAGTAATATGACTCCTAATCACCTCTTTCTTTAACAATTTGAAGGAACTAATATACCAATAAGAGGTCTCCCTAAATCAAGACTTGTGTGAGATATACACATCGTTTTGAACGCGATAGTGATGAGATTGCTCCTTTAGATGCTAATCAAACTAGAACGAAGTAATATAACTCATAATTACCTCTTTCTTTGACAATTTGAGGGAAGTAATGAACCAATAAGAAGGTCTCCCTAAATCAAGACTTGTGTGAGATGTACACATCGTTTTGAACGCGATAGTGATGAGATTGCTCCTTTAGATGCTAATCAAACTAGAACAAAGTAATAAGACTCCTAATCACCTCTTTCTTTGATAATTTGAAGAAAACTAACGAAACAATAAGAAGGCTTCCTAAATCGAGACTTGTGTGAGATGTACTCATCGTTTTGAACGCGATGAAAGTAGTATGCACACAAGCCATTCATATTTGATATGATGTAGCATATACTTTGTAATCTTATTCGTTTGTTAAAGGCATTTTACTTTATCTACATGGTGCTGTTATATTAAATGTGATAAACCCATAGTTTTGAGCAATGTTTTTAGAATCATGATGGTGATTATGCTAATGAGATCTAAATTCTAGATAGCTCATAAACTAAAATTGTTCTTAATCGTTGGATTACTAAAAAGGGGATTAGTGAATCCAGATAGATTAGTACATACGTTGCTTGCTCTTATGAAGAGGATGATTGATCTCATAATCATTTGTGTGGAGACACTAAAGCAAGTATGTAGGTTCTTATTAGAGAATAAGTTCACTGAACGTGGCTCGCTAAGGAATACCTAATGGAGTTTTACTCGACTGTCAATAGGAATTCCTCTACTGATAGTAGTGCAAGTGATCCTTGGACTTGAGATCATCATAGTATCTTGTGTATGATGAGTTATACTTTGACATGTCCCTTAAGACCTTTAGGGTATATCAAAGGGTATGATTAGGTATAATAAGTTATACATGGAGATAGGTGAATGATCAATAAAGAATCTACCACTTCTAGTAAAAGGAGAGAATGTGTGACAACCCGAATTTTCAAGAATAATTATAATAAGAATTTAATATAGAATAATTCTTATTATGAGACGTGTCGAGTTTGAATATATATGTGTTATATATATTTATGTGATTTTTGGTAAGCTTAATATGTATATATATAAATGTGAAATATATACATAGATTCAGAATGAATGGGTTAATAAATCGCGAGTCGTGGGTAGCTTGGTAATTCGAGCTTATGGATATTATTGAATAAAATAGACTTTTATTAATAATATTATGTGTTAAGCGTTTAAAGGTTATATTATGACCTAGATTATGTGTAGGCGATGATTGGTATGTAAGAAAGTGTTCGTATAAGCTAATTTGGTAGTTTCGAAAAATATCGCTAGAGTACTATTTATTGGATTAAATAAATAGTTGAAGGATAATATTATTGGACGAGTTATTTATTGTAAATGAGCTAACCCAAAATATGGGTGGGATATATGCACGTTGATGTATATGATTATGGGGAGTTAATCCGGAAGAGTAGCGATCGCGAATCGTGAATACCCTTGTAATTTGGGTTTATTAATATTATTAAGTGGATTAAATATTATTTTTATGTAATGTCCTGTAAGGATATTTTATAACCTGGATGATGTCAATGTATGAAGTTTTATGCGTTGTTGAACTGTAGGAGCGAATAATTGATTTTGCGAAAGATCGCAAAATCACTATTCACGGGGCACGTTTCCCGAGGTACTATTCACGCCCGAATATTTTTTCGTCTTTTTCGGTTTCTATAAACTTCATTAAGACGTATATGCGAAGGAATAATTTTTCCAAGCGTCAGAAAATTTAGTCGAGCAGATACGTGATTTTATCCGTATCCGAAATGTATAATAAGACTGTTCCGAATAAATGGACAAACCCCGTAATAATTATTTTTATGTGTTCCAATATTTATGGTAATGCCCATTTTAATTTTGGGTAGAGTTATTTACCAATTTTGGTACAAAAGTGGGAGTTTTCGGATATAATTTTGGTGTTTTTGGGTATTTATTTTGGCTTGTCACCCCAAGAGGGAACCAGTCCCTCATTTTGGACCAATCAAATGAGAGCATGGGGAGGAGATTGCCGGCAAGCTCATAGAGCTCCTAACCCATTTCCCAAATTTACTCCTCCACTCTCAATCCCATTCAAACCATTTGATTTCTCTCTTGCACCTCATTCAAACCAAACCATCAGCAACTAGAGAGAGAGAACTGCAGAGTTTAGAGAGAGAGAGCTGCTAAAAGCTTGAAGGAAGAGGTCGCCGGAAAAGAGGAAAGGTCGCCGGAAAAAAAAAGAGAAGAGTAAGAAGCTACGGTAGAAGAGAAGAAGAAGAAGAAGGAGCACGGGAGTAAGAGGAAGAAGAACAAGGGCTCTAGCAAACCCTCGCAACCTACAAGAACAAGAATCAAGAGGTAACCATCTTCTCCAAGATCATTTCCTCCATTGTTGAGCTTTGAAGCTTTCTTGGTTGGGTTTGGAGTTTTCTTGAGATTTTTGCTAGGATTGTTGGTTGTGTTTGGTTTATATTGTTACCAAGACACCTTGTAAGCTATTAATAACATCAAAGTGGAACAAAAAAATGCAAGGGAATCCGTACCTATGCTTAAGGAGGATGAAGAACATGAAGAACTTGGACTTTTGGACGATTTAGAGGACTTTGTAGCTATGATTTCGTGTTTGTTTAATTCGCTTGTTTTTATGATATTGTACTTCCATGGGTTATAAGTTTAACCCAGTTGGAATGGAGTAAAAGGGATTAAAACAAAGTTTTGGTGATGATTTTTGTGAAGAACACGAAGAACACCAAGAACACGAAAATATAACATGAGTTGATACTTTGGCCTAAGATTTGGCCATGTTAATGTTAATGGATAGCTATGAATTTTTGATATGTTGTAGCCCTATGTCTTAGGAGTCCATAGAGTCCGGAACGGACCAATTTGAACGTCTATTGAGAGAGTTATGGTGGTTGGAAGCAAGATAGGTCTAGAACACCAAAACAGAGCATTCCGGGAAGCAAAACGCGTTGGGGACTCAGGCCTAGCGCCAACGGCGCTTGGCTGGGCGCTGTAGGCACTGGCCACGGGGCCAGCTACTGCATAGGAGCGCTGTAGGCGCTAGCCATAGGCCATTGTGAGCGCCAACGGCGCTGGTAAGGAAACTGGGCAAAACTGCTCCGACGTCCTTTAGTAAAATGGGCATAACTTTCTCATACGAACTCGGATTGAGATGATTCAAGATGATTCGGAAAGCGAACGAGTAGACCTACAACTTTCGTTCTCTGAGTTTTTCAATTTGAGGTCGGGATCAATTCCCAAATTGACCATTTGTGTGACTGATGTGTTTTTGGAGGCAATCGGAGAGTGTCGGGCATGCGCGTAAGCACACGTAATGCTCCCGACAATGTTAAATGATGTTCTAAGTTTTATAACATGAATGTTATGATTTATAATGATACTTAACATTAACCAATGAGTATTAGATAAATTGAATGGGCATGTTAGGCGTACGCAAATGCATGTCGCCTAGGCGTTCGAATAATCAAGTTTAGCGTATAGACGTGCAAGCGTCGTAACGTCGTAACTAGTGTGTATAATCTTGTTTAATATTTTGTTTCTACTAATAATGAAACATGATAGTGTGTTATAAACTAATGCATGAGCATGCTAAGCACATACAAAGGAGGCGAATTAGGTGTGTGACGTGTAAACGTCGAAACGCCGTGTAAAGTGTTAATGAACTTGAATAATGTCTCGATTCAAATGAAATGAACATTATAAGATACGGGATGGGGTTAATGTAACCAATAAGTATTGATGGTGATAAGGGTCGTAACGTTTTCAAACGACGCGACGCCGAGTAACGTTTTAGAGTTAATCGCGTTATTAATTTATAATGCGCGAACAATATGAGATAAGAGTTGTTATATATAAACCATTATATGAAGCCTTTTTAGTGGCTAATTGGTATTTTATTGTTAAATAAATTGTGTAGGATAATTGAAGGACGAGCCATCATAATTTGGCAAGGAACGCTTAAAGGCAAGTTCTTTCAGTAACTTGTTGACTTATTTCAATGTATTGATGTACATGACTTGATTACTAAATCTTTCACTGTTATCTGAATTATACGCGAGCATGATTAAAGTGTGCACAATGTGAAACTATGTGACTATATTGTTCTATGTGGAACTTGAACTATTGTGAATATACAATGTGAGATGCATGAAGTATGCTATGAGATACATGATGCATGTATACAGATGAATTGCATAAGATTTATAATGCATGAGTAAGATGCATAGTATGAGAATCATGATCCATGGATAAATGCAAACTTATGTGTTACGTGAAGCATGAAATGTGAAAACTGTTAGTTCTTGCTGAGCCGTCGTGCTCATTCTTGCAAAAATAAAACTTTTGCAGATTTACGATGCAATGCAATTATCTTGATATCGTGATGATAAGGAGTAGAGGCACAGGGATTCAAGAAGGTTGCAAAATTGTTTCTTTATTGTAATTATTTAGCTGTGATGACAGTGTATGATGTACGTGAATTTGAATATCTAAACCTTGAGTTAAAGATGAAGGTTATCCATTATAGTATTTATGATGTGATTATGTTAGTTACTTGTTATAGTAAACTAGAAGGATGACGATGATGTATAAAGGACATTTTTATAACGATTGTTTGGTTATTGAATAACCTTGCGTATATTCAGGGATCGAATAAGTCATAATTTGAACCTTGCGTTCACATATGAGATATTGTAAAGGACCATGGTATTTACTCGACCTTGATCATAAGTGTAGTATTTAAAGGTTACGAAATCTGGATTTGTAATAAAGAGTGTGATGGTAAGTTTTAATACTTATTGTTGTATAGTACTGTTATGTACAACATGAATAAGCGTTATATTTGTGATGATTATTAAATGATGTATTAATTAAGGTCTTCGTACCTGAGATTAGATGGGAAAATGTTGTAATAATCTTGTAATTACTTTCATGTAGTAAGATCATGTTTTAGTTATGGTTTCGAGGCTTGGGACGACAATATTTATATTATATCAATGTAAATATTTTATTATTCCGCAATAAGTTCTTGTTAGATCGATATATAAGTGGCACAGTGATGCATCGAATTCGTGGACAGGGTAACCCGGGTTTGGGGGCGTCACAGAATGTCCTATGTGATTCGATAAATGACGACTCAGAAGTCTTTGGCCAAAGCAGAATAAAATTAGAAATGAGTTTCTAATTTGCATTAATTAGAGTTATGCATTTGAGAATCGAAATACATATAATTAAATAAAATAAGACTTGACAGTAATTCCATGTCTTATATTTAATTGGGACATTGTATGGTAGAAGGATTGAATTGTACGGTAACTATACACTGAAAGGTTCTTTTATGATTAATGTTGAAATCTATATTATCTAGAAAGTCGTTGATCGCTAAGGGGGCTTACCCTTATTGTAGAATAAATATTATTTATTTAAATAAATTAAATAGTTTAATTTATTTATTTAAATAAGATTAGAATTGTTCTAATTGATTTATTCACAACCGGTTTAATATGGAGAACCAAAAGGGTCACACCGCAAAAGGAAAATATTTATTTAAGAAGTAAATGGCATAATTGTAATAATAAGTTAAGTGTATTTAATTTAGTCTATGGAGATAGAATAAATTAAATAGCTTAATATTTATTATTTAATATTTTAGAAATATTAAATATAAATTAATAAGAGGAGTCTTATTATTATTATCACTATTACTATTATTTAATTCCTAATAGGGATTGGGAATTAATTAATAGAAGTACTCTCACATGAATTCCTAATTGGATTAGGAGTTTAATTTAATTAAAGGAGTTTAATTAGAATAGAAACCCTAATCCTAAATAGTTTAGGGAAGGGTTTTCCTACATCTATAAATAAGAGAAGTCTTATCATAGATTAGGGTTACACACTCTTGCATAAGAATTGTAGAGAGTACTTACAATTTCTATAAAGATAGAAACTAGGGTTTTGTCAACACCCATCTTCTGAATAAGTATTATTCCTTGGTGGATCACCTCTAGAGGCCAAACACTTGGGTGGCTAACGTTGATCAAAGGAAGGAATTTAATCGGTAGAATTCAAGGAGAACGCGAAAGAATTGGAGGTGAACTTGTACTTGAGGAAGCTAGAATTCTACAAGGGTATAATTCTTATTCTCCATCTCTTTAGTTTAATTAATAATTGTGCATAAAGAAAGATCATGGTGATGGTTTGTATAAAATTTTAAAATCTGATTTTATCGCGCTTCCGCTTTATTAATGTAATTTGATTGCATGTTCGCGCTATGTACAAACCTAACAGTGGTATCAAGAGCCAAACTTTATGCGAATTATTAATTATTTTGATTCGGTATATACATTGATATGTGTTTAGAACAATTTAATTGGGCATAATTGTTTATATAAAATTATTTTATTATTATTTTTTATTTTGATTTTATTTATTTTCAATTAAGATAAAAGCTTTATTTTAATTGGAATATGATTAAAATTAAAAGTTTTATTTTAACTTGGAATGTGATTCTACGTTAACTAGAATAAATGAGTTTATTCATATATGGAATAGGATTCCATGTTTCCTAGAATAAAGGAGTTTATTCACATATGGAATAGGATTCCATGTTTCCTAGAATAAAGGAGTTTATTCACATATGGAATAGGATTCCATGTTTCCTAGAATAAAGGAGTTTATTCACATATGGAATAGGATTCCATGTTTCCTTAAAAAATAAAGATGTTTAATTTGATAAGGAATAGGATTCAACATATTTTATTTTCCAACAATTTTAAGTTAAAAATAAAGGTGTTTATTTTAAACTTAAAATTAGTTTCCATATTAATTAAAATAAAGGAGTTTATTTTGATTTGGAATTTGATTAAAATAAAGGAGTTTATTTTTATTCAAAAAAAAAATTTAAATTAAAATAAAAGAGTTTATTTTGATTTGGAATATGATTAAAATAAAGAAGTTTATTTTAATTGAAATTAGATTTCATGATAACTAATTAGAGTTGAAATTTGATTCCATGATAACTAATTGGAGTTGAAATTGAATTTTATACTAACTAATATTGCCCATTAAATGATATCAATGCATATATGGAATGGTTTTATTATTCATGGGATGAATGTTATTTATTGATACATATAGAGATATGTATGATAATAAATAGGGATTGATTATGGACTATTGACCAATGTGTGATTGGATTTATTTTAGTGGATGCTTGAATGTATGGGTTTTTATAAATGGGGTCTGCGTACCTCGTCTTCTCTAATTTTTCTTAATGTAAATTCTATCTCCCTTCTATGTATTTCCCCTTGACTGCTGATCAAGGTTTCTATTTATTGTAAATAGTTTTTGTAATAGGACTAGTTAGAATTAATTTTGAAGAATTGAAGACAAAGAAGCAAGGAGCGCTTGAAGACCCATTTGTAATGGAGCCCGGGTTTAAATGTAATAGTTATATTTAAATTTTAATTCTTTGCACCCTAGGTTTGGACCTTTTGGTTCACTTGGTGGCTCCTAGTGAACCAAACTAGAATAAAAGTCCATAATCAATCCGGGTAGAATATAGTATTCTATATGTGCATGCTTACTATGTATATATTATATATTATACAACATGCTTCGCATGTCAAATAATATGACGCATATTTTATATATATATGTGCATGCGCGCTAAACAAGATGAGACTAATAATAACAAACCCCTCAAAGAAATTATATTAAGTCCTAAGCATTCAAAGATATTAGGAATATCGAACGTCGCCTTCTAGCATGGTAAAACAATAGAGTATTAAATATTTAATATGAGTTTGTTGTGCACACACAAGGCGAGTATTAAATATTTAAGATGTTGTTTTATCACATTTGATGCTTATAAATAGACTGAACGATGCTGTTTTGTTGTGCACACACAAGGACAGTGTTTTTCTTTCGAATATATGGAAGTGCTAGGTTGGACTTAACTTAGATTATTTTAGTTCGAATGTGCACACACTTGACCATTATAATCTAAGAGGCAAAATACAAGGAGTTACATAGTGATGTAATTGACAATAGTTGTCTACCTATTTATTTATATATAGTTTATTGTGCACACACAAGGCTATATACATTTGAAATGGGATCCTTATTCTCACTAGCAAATCTTTAATTAGATTTGCCGAACTGTATATTGAGGGTAATATAGTTTGATGAAAATAGTAGGAGATACCAATTTAAAATAAAGACCTAATTTATTTTGGTAATTAATTAAAAATAAATGTATGCTGAAATGTTGTTAAATTAGAAATTCATTTATAGAATTTTACAATGTCTAATTTACTATCACTGCAGAGCATATTAGATGTTAATTAACTGGACCAAATAACACGGAATAGTTAAGAAATTTGAGAATAGTTCTCAAGGCTGAAAAGCTATCTTATATCCTTAATATGCCTATCCCTGCAATGGTTGCAGACAATGCCTCTGAGGAAGAGATTGCTACTTTTAGAAAGTGGCAAGATGATGCACAGTTGGCTCAATGCATCATGCTCGCATCCATGAGTAACGAGCTTCAACGTCAGCATGAAACTATGGATGCTCCTACTATACTCTTGCACCTTCAAGGAGTTGAAGGGTGAGGAAAGTAGGACTATTAGATATCAGATATCTAAGGAGCTCTTCCGATCTAGAATGACCGATGACACTACAGTATAGACAAATGTCCTAAAATGATCAATATGATTGAACAATTGGAACATCTGGGTTTTAATGGATGGAGAGTTGATCCAAGATTTGATCTTACAATCACTTCCGGACTCTTTCTCACAAATTGTTGTGAATTTCCACATGAACAAGCTATATGTCAGCCTGCCTGAGTTGCTTAAACATGTTGAAAACTGTAAAGAGTCACTTTCCAACCAAGAAAGACCAAGTCTTACTAGTAGATGATTCTTCCAGGAAGCGGAAGAGGGCCAAAGGATCTTCTTAAAAGAAGAACAATTCAAAGAAGGTAAATGGAAGAGCAAAAATAAAGGACAATAAGAACAAGACTGATGCAGATAGCAAAGGAGTTTGCTTCCACTGCAATAAGCCTGGATACTAGAATTAAAACTAGAGGGTAACCAGACGAAGCTTAGTGAAGCTTCGGTTACAAATATGGGTTTGTTCATGATTGAAATAAATTTTTCTATAAGTCAAGGTTCTACTTGGGTATTGGATATCGGCTGTAGTTCTCACGTATGCAATCCAATGCAGAGACTAAGCAGAAGTAGAAAGCTAAACAAAGAATAAGTAATCTTACGCGTGGAGGATGAAGCAATGGTTGCTGCATTAACCGTAGGAACTTATAGTTTTGCATTGCCTACGGGCAAGTCTATTAAGTTAATAAGTTGTTATTATGTTCCAGTTCTCATTAGAAACATTATTACTTCCGTTGTTGGACAAGGAAGGTTCTGGTATTATATTTAAGAACAATTGTTGTTCTATTTATAATGATAATGTTTTGTTTGAAACTGGAAGATTACTTGATAGACTTTGTATACTTGACTTACATGAAAATTATTTTGCAAATTGAACAAACTAGTAAAAGAAAAGGGGATGGTCATTCAAAAAGTTGAATGTGTGTATTTGATGAAATACAAGTCTGAATCATTTGAAATGTTCAAAGAATTCAGAAGTGAAACATATTGACAGAGTATTAAGATTCTTTGATCAGATCGAGGAAAGAATACTTGTACAATGAGTTTCTAGATAATCTCAAAATGGTATTTTCTCATAATGGACACTTCCTGATACGCAATAATTGATTGGTGTATCTAAAAGGAGAAATTGTACCTTGTTGGACATGGTGCAGTCCATAATGATTTTTACCGACATTCTAGTATCCATCTGGGGTCAAACCCTAGAAACGGCTGCATATCTACAAAATAAGGTAACCTCAAAAATTCGAGCCCAAGACTTCATAAAGGTTATGGATAGGAAGGATTCCTACTCTTAAGTATGTTAAGATAAGGGGTTGTCCAGCTTATGTGAAAAAGTTTCAATGATAAGTTTAGGACAAAATTTGACAAGTGCAGATTTGTGGGATATCTTAAAGAAGTTTAGGGTACTATAATCCTACATGCTACCTTCTTAGATAAAGGTGTTTATCATTGAAGGAGCTAGTGGGAGGGTAATAGATCTTGAAGGAGTTCAAGAACCACAAATCACTTTAAGTCGAACCGAGGGACCTGTAGATAGACCTATTGTACCACAATCGAATCGTAAATCTGGAAGAGTATCGAAGATACCTGGGAGGTATGGATTCATCATAGAGGATGATGATGAGGTACGCATCATAGAGGATGATGATCCAGTTATATACGATGAGGCTATGAGTAGAAGACACTCAGAGAAATGGCAGATGGCCATAAAATCCGAAATGGACTCTATGTATAAGAACCAAGTATAGACTCTGGTATATATGGGTCTTTAAGAGAAAGACTAGGGCAAATGGCAAGGTAGACACCTATAAGACCAGACCTGTTTAAAAAGTTTTTCAAGTCAAGGAGGTTGACTGTGATAAAACCTTACTATCGGGTAATGCTCAAGTCCATTTTGGATTTTGCTTGTGATTGCAGCTTATTACGAAATCTGACAAAATGGATGTGGAGACGTCCTTCCTCAATGAAGGCTTGAGGAGAATGTATGTATGATACAGCCAGAGGAATTTGTTTCAAAGGTTGAAGCAAATCGTGTTTTAAGCTACAATGATCCATTTATAGATTGAAGCAAGCTTCTCAAAGATGGAACATTCATTTTGATGAGACAATCAAAAGAGTTTGATTTTATCAAAAATGGGAATGAACCTAGTATGTACAAAAGGGTCAGTGGGAGCGCTGTGACATTCTTGGTATTATATGTTGATCTACTACTGACAAGGAATAACACACTAATGCTACAATCAGTAAAGATAAAATTGTCTAAACATTCCTCCATGAATGACTTGGGAGGAGCATCCTATAAATTGGGGATATAAGTCTATATAGATAGATTTAAAAGGATGTTCGGCTTGACCCAAGGAACGTATATTCATTTGATGCTAAAGGCGTTTAGCATGGCAAACTCCAAGAGAGGTCTCATGATGATAAGCCATGGAGAGAATCTCTCTAAAATTGTCCCCAATTGAAAGAGAGATCGCATGAGTTACTATCATGTATGCAATGAATATACTAGGCTTGATGTTGATCAGTCATATTCTGGAGAAGATTACTGTAAGACAGTGATAAACATCTTTAGGTACTTAACTGGTACTGAAGATGTGATTATGGTTCATGGTAGGTCTAAATTAAAACTAGAGGGCTAAACAGACTCAAGTTTTTCAGACTGACCAAGACGATAACAAATCCACTTTAGGGTAAAACGTTACCTTGAAAGGTGGTGCAGTGAATTGGAAAAGTTCCAAACAGCAAAGAGTTGTTGGTTTAATGACAAAGACAAAGTATATAGCTGTAATGAAGCTGCAAGTTGATTGTTTGGATGAAAAGTTCATTACAGAACTAGGAATAGTTCCTAAGTCTCATCTTGGATTCAAACATGTGTTGTGGCACTTTCATTTGATTAGTAAAATCATTGAAAGAAGAAAAGTCACTATAGAGATAGTGGACTCTCGAGAACAGCATTGCATATCCATCTACTGAAGCTTTATCCAACAGCAGGATAATCGTCACTTAGAGAAGAAGGGTATTAGATACCATGGCGATTGGCTTTAGTGCAAGTGGGAGATTGAAAGTAGTATGCACACAAGCCAATCATATTTGATATGATGTAGCATATACTTTGTAATCTTATTCGTTTGTCTAAAGGCATTTTACTTTATCTACATGGTGCTGTTAATATTAAATGTGATAAAACCCATAGTTTTGAGCAATGTTTTTAGAGATCATGATGGTGATCATGCTAATGAGATCTAAATTCTAGATAGCTCACAAACTAAAATTGTTTTTAATCGCTTGGATTACTAAAAAAGGGGAATTAGTGAATCTATCCAGATAGATTATTAGTACATACGTTGCTTGCTCTTATGAAGAGGATGATTGATCTCATAATCATATTGTGTGGAGACACTAAAGCAAGTATGTAGGTTCTTATTAGAGAATAAGTTTCACTGAACGTGGCTCGCTAAGGAATACCTAATGGAGTTTTACTCGCATGTCAATAGGAATTCCTCTACTGATAGTAATGCAAGTGATCCTTGGACTTGAGATCATCATAAGTATCTTGTGTTATGATGAGTTATACTTTGACATGTCCCTTAAGACCTTTAGGGTATATCAAAGGGTATGATTAGGTATAATAAGTTATTACATGGAGATAGGTGAATGATCAATAAAAGAATCTACCACTTCTAGTAAAAGGAGAGGAATGTCCTATGTGATTCGATAAATGACGACTCAGAAGTCTTTGGCCAAAGCAGAACGAAATTAGAAATGAGTTTCTAATTTGCATTAATTAGAGGTTGTGCATTTGAGAATCGATAATACATATAATTAAATAAATAAGACTTGACAGTAATTCCATGTCTTATATTTAATTGGGACATTGTATGGTAGAAGGATTGAATTGGTACGGTAAACTATGCACTGAAAGGTTCTTTTATGATAAAATGGTTGAAATCTATATTATCTGGAAAAGTCGTTGATCGCCTAAGGGGGCTTACCCTTATTGTAGAATAAATATTATTTATTTAAATAAATTAAATAGTTTAATTTATTTATTTTAAATAAGATTTAGAATTGTTCTAATTGATTTATTTCACAACCGGTTTAATATGGAGAACCAAAAGGGTCACACCGCAAAAGGAAAATATTATATTTAAGAAGTAAATGACATAATTGTAATTAATAAGTTAAGTGTATTTAATTTAGTCTATGGAGATAGAATAAATTTAAATAGCTTAATATTTATTATTTAATATTTTAGAAATATTAAATATAAATTAATAAGAGGAGTCTTATTATTATTATTACTATTACTATTATTTAATTCCTAATAGGGATTGGCAATTAATTAATAGAAGTACTCTCACATGAATTCCTAATTGGATTAGGAGTTTAATTTAAGTAAAGGAGTTTAATTAGAATAGAAACCCTAATCCTAAATAGTTTAGGGAAGGGTTTTCCTACATCTATAAATAAGAGAAGTCTTATCATAGATTAGAGTTACACACTCTTGCATAAGAATTGTAGAGAGTACTTACAATTTCTATAGAGATAGAAACTAGGGTTTTGTGTTGCCCATCTTCTAAATAAGTATTATTCCTTGGTGAATCACCTCTAGAGGACAAACACTTGGGTGGCTAACGTTGATCAAAGGAAGGAATTTAATCGGTGGAATTCAAGGAGAACGCGAAAGAATTGGAGGTGAACTTGTACTTGAGTAAGCTAGAATTCTACAAGGGTATAATTCTTATTCTCCATCTCTTTCGTTTAATTAATAATTGTGCATAAAGAAAGATCATGGTGATGGTTTGTATAAAATTTTAAAATCTGATTTTATCGCGCTTCCGCTTTATTAATGTAATTTGATTGCATGTTCGCGCTATGTACAAACCTAACACGCGATAGTGATGATATTGCTCCTTTAGTTGCTAATCAAACTAGAACGAAGTAATATGACTCCTAATCACCTCTTTCTTTGACAATTTGATGGAAACTAACGAAATAATAAGAAGGTCTCCCTAAATCGAGACTTGTGTGAGATGTACACCACGTTTTGAACGCGATAGTTATGAGATTGCCCCCTTAGATGCTAATCAGACTAGAACGAAGTAATATGACTCCTAATCACCTCTTTCTTTGATAATTTGAAGGAAACTAACGAAACAATAAGAAGGCTTCCTAAATCGAGACTTGTGTGAGATGTACGCATCGTCTTGAACGCGATAGTGATGATATTGCTCCTTTAGTTGCTAATCAAACATCAGACACGAAGTACATATGACTTCCAATATTTCAACCTCTTTCTTTGGCAATTTAAAGG